>VZRS01010628.1:0-55879 GCA_013398055.1 Ifrita kowaldi | reverse complement strand
GTTCAAAGCCCTGCGGGGAGATGAACCCGCATCTTCCACCTCGCCCCGGCGGGCGCGGCTGGTTGCCGTCTGTGCCGCCTGACTGTGCCTGCCCGCCCCGGGCACGCCACCCGCGGGCCGGGGACACGGCTGCAGGCGGCCGGGGCTCCACCGCCTGCTCCCGGCCCCGGCCGGGCCGGCGTGAGAATGACTCCGCGGCCGAATGGTGCCGGCGCTCTCCCCGGGCGCTCAATTAGTACTTAATGTTTAATGAATGCTCAACTAGTCCTCTTCTAATTAACCCTTAATTACTTATATGAAGTGGAACAGCTTCAACAGGAAGGACCACGCAAGTCTCACTTCGGAGCGTCTCAGGGCCCAGCGCGGAGGCGGGAGAGACACCAGGTCAGCTCCCCTGCAGCTGGCCGGGGTGCCCGGCTTGCGGTGTGTCTGGTCCTCCGGCTATTGAAGAAAATAAGGACCTTTTTTATGGAGTCACTTCCTCCTCCAGCTGGAAAAGTGTTAAGTTAGTTATTTTTTCTTAAGCAACAGCCTACATAGTCTTGGTTTAGGAGAGCTGCACAGAACCTGCTTAATGCCAGTGAATGTGCAGCAGCAATGCTTGCCCAAGCACATGAAAAATACTAAAAAACATGAAAAACACAGAAAGCCTACATTGGGGAAGAGGTAGAGCTGACTTATCATACTGTAACCTAACAGAAATCCGTGGAACCCTTGTCTTTGCCTACCCTCTCTTAACCAATGTCACTCATTCAACTGATAAGCAGCTGTACCACCAACCACGTCCTGTGTCCTCACACAGTGATCTTCTACCAGCGGCCTTCAAATAGGCAAGTCTATGATTATGACCTTAAGCTTAAGTTTTTGTATTGTTGGGGTTTAGGTTTTATTAGACAGCGAAATAATCTACAAATGAGAAAGCTGATGCCTTTTTCTCCTCCCTTTGATGACTTTTTTCAGCCAGTAGAACCAAAACAATTAAGTGAAGAGCAGCATTAAGGGCTACATTGAGTTCATACAGCTCAGACAGGTAAAGTGCTTTAGTGATAACAAAACCAACTATAAATTTCCCTATCAGATGCAACAATTGTGAGTAATGCAGCCCAATTACTAATTTCTTATTCTATGTATGTATTGTCAGTACTAACTAATTATAGGAAAAGGATAAGATGACAATAATGAACATTGCTAGATAAAATAAGCAAAAATACAGAATTTTTGCACTTAATGCAAGCTAATAACGTATGATACTGATTTTTCTTAAAATTCATAATAACTACAAGTGTGAGGAGGATGACTACATTGTTCATACTAAAAACTGTTGGAACACTACAACAGGGGAAATTTAACTTTATTATGGTGACATCCTGCATATTAACATTTGGATGGAAATAGCTGTCAGTCTTCTAAAGTAGTGGGAGTACATTGTCCACCTGACTGTCATTATTACACTTGCTGTCAAGTTTTGAGTTTGCAAGATTACACTTGGAAAAATTAGTTATTTGAACTGGGGATCTGGATTTCTCTCTTCCCAGCCACTGATTTTCATGAAGTCCATGGGAACTTAATTATCTTTGAGACGTCTCCCCCTTTCAAATGTAGTTTAAACTACAACCAACAAGTTCAAAAGGTGTTGAATGGAAGTGAAGAGGGGCAGCCAGCCAGTCCAGTCACATAAGCCTTGTTTCCTCGGGGAACAAGGCTAAAGATTTTTTCTTGATCTTGAAATAGCTGCCCTATGTGAACTGTTTTGAAGTAATTTCTTCATACAAAGTACCTTAATTATATACAGCTCTTTCAAAACACATGAAAGACCAGGTACTTGCCCTGAAGAGCTTGTATTTTAAGTCAGATAAATGTAGGTGAGCCAGCATTGCCAGTGCAAGAGGGCACAGAGACTGAGCTTCTCAAGGGACTCTGAAGTGGGACCCAGCCTGCCAGAGCACAGCACGAGCATGCTTGACTTCCAGAGCACCGTGTGGAAGTGTTTGATTTCAGAAGGCAAGAAGTACCCTTGCTCTGCAGATCAGGCTTCTTCAACGAGTTTATGCTCAAGCATTCTTACTCTTGAGATATTGGCTGCCTGAGAAATACCCGATCAAAGGCACTGGCAACTGAAAAATCCAGAGGACCTGCCTATCCATTCCTTGGACACTGTGGAGGAAGCCATTTCAAGCACTCTGCATGAACCTTTAAAGCCTTTAAAGTGTTCTAATCTGAAAGCAAAATGCTGCTGCCTTCTTAACCAAGAAATGTAAATCTTGTTTGTATTTATATTCATTCCTGTTTATGCTAGCATTAAAATATTTCCTCTGTTTTTGGCTGGGGTTTTTTTTCTCATTAGCTAATGTAAGTTGCCACAGCCAAAACCCTAATTTAACAGTGTAATTAAACATGTGCTTTGCTGGTCTCCAGTGGAAAGAGAGCATAAGCTACTATGATCTGTTGAATCAAAACTGCAGGATGTGTCTTGAGGGATCAATTGGATGTTATTTTCTTAGATGACTTCGTCTGAGTCAGCTGAACATAAATGAAAACACTTCTTAGAGCACACATTAGAGCAAAAAAGCAGTATTTTTACTAGTCATTAGCAACTTTGTGGTAACTAATAGTTACCACAGAATACTGTGGACAGTTCTTTAATTTAAACATTTATTTTCCAGCATATGTTCACTTTCAGAGGGGAAAAGGCAACAAACCATTTAGTGACAAGTAAGTTTGAGCTTTAATATTCATTAGAAGGTCATAAATAACTGGATTTCAAGTAACATGAAAACCTCTGAGACCCTTCTATCTTTAACAACTCTAGTAGTGTAGGACCCTTACAAATTCATGCTGGAAGCCCAGTAACTTCAAGTGTCTTTAAAGCATGGTATCATAATTCCACCAGCCATGAGAAACAGAAAGCCTTGAAGTTCCAGCAGTCACATGACATCCCAAAAAGTGCTTTAGCCAAAAACATTTAAATAAATAAACTATTACTCTTCAGGCTTCGGCATTCTGCAGAGACTGAGACTCAAATATCCCACATTAACACCGCTGGGCTTTGTGAGACTGAAAATCCCTCTGGAGTATTGCTGGCTCAACGTGCCGTAAAAATATTAGTGGAAAAACTGGAAGGAACAATGTACAAATCAAAGCTAAGAGAGAGAAAAGTCTGAGAAGCACAAGACCCACTTGAGTCCTTGTTTTGCGTCCTACAGAGAGAAGATTTCATACTGCTCTCCTACAGGTGAGTCCCATAGCTACTGGCAGAGAGAGGAGTGAGTTGCAGATGGAAATAAAGGCTTGGTGCTTATGTTACTCTTTTAAAACCATGGGGGAAAAATATACTTAACAAAACATTTGACCTGAATTAATTCTTGCTGTGGTTCACTGTGGGGAAAAAAGCAGTTATGTTTTAAGTTAATCTAAAGGATTTCTAAACTTAAGCAGTTTAACTGACGTTGCTGTCAATCAAATAGATTTGAGTTACTTCAGTTCACTACACTAGTTGCTCCTTGTTTATGCTGACCCTTCACAGAGACACAAAAAGGGGGTTACTATTAGGAAAAGTATGACTTATGTTATTTTAAATCCCAAACTGCCTTCTTCTGAACACCGAGAGTTTGGGATATGCTCTTTAAACTTTTTTTAGCATTTCTTTTAAGTATACCATGTTCCAGGTTGACAGTGTCCTCTTCAGAGTTAGAGAAAGAAACACATTTTAAATTTAGCAAGTTCACCCTAGCATGGAATTCACTCCCTGCCTCTTCCAGCTCTTTCCCTGCTATGCAGATAGAGGATATAAACAGCTATAACTGGATTTTAATTGATTTCAGCTTTACCTGAGCAATTTGTGCAGGGAATGCATTTGTTTAGATTGGGGAACTTACCTGAGTAACCAAGGGGCTATAAATGTGAGACTTGATCAGAGTGAAGTGAAACAAATGTAAGTTTTCTTAATAGTCATATTTTTCCACTTACTGTATTTTCTATTAAGTCAGGATATTTTAGTGAAACTTTTCATATCTTCAAGAGAACAGGACCTGTCTGCTTCCAATTTATTTTTTCACTGTAAATTTTTAGTTCAAATATACACTGAAAATTGACTACTTTGCAACAACATCAAGATTAATGAGACTACCGAGCCTGCATGTTTAATGGATTTTTTGGAACAGAAATAATCAGCTTAAGAAACATAGATGTATCTATAGATCCCATATTATATCTTAGGTGACAAACACCGAGATTTAGATATTGGATGTATTAGAAAAGAACAGCAAAACTGAAAGGAGCAAATCATGCAAAATCAAATAAATGGAAATATTTCAAAAGAGCTCAGGAAAGACAAAGAAGCATTGATAAAATGAAACAAATCCTTACATGAGTATTTAGGAGAGGAGGGAGATAAATAAGAACAGGCATGTCAGAAAAGGCATGTCTGCTCCCATCTCCTCTTCCCCAGAGCTAGTTATTTCCATAAACTAAAATCTCTTCCCCCTCCCCTTCTGTCAAGAGGAGCATCTGTCAGTTAAAGAAATGCTCTGTGAAACTACTGGAGATCAGTTGATTTTATAATTTAAAAAAAAATAACTGTGTATTAACCTGAAGATTTATGGTGGGGTTTAAAAAGGGAATAAAAGAGAGTGTTGTTTGCCTTACCATGATGATGATAATTCTTTCTGCTGTTTACAGAAGAATAAACAAACTATCGTGTGTGAGATGCAGTCCTGTGTGTCACTAACCAACCCCTTTTTCTTAGCAATCCTCCCACGCTTTAACCCCTTCTTTCTTCTAGCAGCACTCAGGTAAAAACAAGCAAAAAAAAAAAAGGAAGTAGTATCTGACTTGAGCCTTTCCAACTGATAAGTCATTTGGCAGACAAATTATAACTATGGAAGGGGCTCAATTAGAGGATAGGAGAAAGAGCTGCAGAAGGGTGGCAGCAAGTCCTTCAGTAAGCAGCTCTACAGAAGCAGAGAACATGTTGCAAAGAACTACAAAGTCAGTGTTGGGCAAACGCCTTACGTGTATTAATTAACGTGCAATACTAGAGCGGAGATATGCAACAGTAGGAAAAAATATACCACACACGTTGGTTCTCACAGACCTGGTTACTGTTTTCTGATGCACATTTAAGATGGCTAAAGAAAAAAAAAATCACCTGTGCCTCTCTGCAGAAAGAGACTGATTTATATCAGTATCCTCGGTTCTTCACCTTCCTAGGTTGGTATATTAAGTCTGTATTTTTTGAGCTACTCGTGGTAAAATTATACTAAAAAGGGACTTGAAAAAGCAGAAAAGAACTGGCACCAAAAGTAGGAGCAGGGATTATTCAACACTGAATAACTGAGAGAATATTTAAACTCTCCTGAATCTTAAAGACATCCATAAAAAAAATTATATGCAAAAAAAATAGTATTAACATAGCTGATTGCACTTGCAACTCATTGTGTTTCATTACAAGGGAAAGTGAGGAAGTTTGATATGAGTTAGCCTCACATCTTCGCTCTCAGGATTTTGATTCTTGCTGCTGGGTCAGAGCTGTATCATTAGATAATCTACTTAGTGTAAAGATTCATCAAAACTACCTCTTTCAAAGAGTGAAAATAAACATATATGTGTTTTGTTCTAAGAGGTAGGAACTTGAAAGTACTTTTTCTGTTGAGCAATAAAGGATAAATGGCAAAAGCATTTTGGAGAGCAAGAGAGTGGCTTGGAGTTTTTTAAGTGTCCTCTAATCAGAAGCCACAACTAACAAATGTAACCCCTTTCCTTTTTTTCATTTCTGAATGCAATTCACAATGATAAAGAATCTATTACGTAAGTGGTTTTGATTTAGGAGCTCTCTTTCTTCTAGGCCTGTAGGTCTCTCTTCTGTTTTGTGAGAGTGTACAGTGTCCTGTCACTAACTAAATGGTGTATACTGGTTAGTATAGATTTAACATAAATTGTCGAATTTAGATCTATAGCTTACTGCAAAACTTACCCCTTTTAGATGAAGTATTTGTGTATAGTTACCGGGGAAAAGAAATAAGATTTTTTTCTGCGAACCTAAGAGTGTCTGTATGATAGACTGACCAATCAATCTCTTGAGTTCAGCTCTTTCTTAAGCACCATCAATCTTGATCTCTTCCTCATGCTTTCACAAAAAACTGTTGCTGTCAATAGGAGCTCAGCAGACTTGAAAGTGTATGGCACTTGAAAAAGTCTTGCAGCATTACATTAAATGATTATAGGGCAAAAAGGAAATAATCCTACGGAGCCACACACATTATCAGTCTTTGCCAAACAGGGCACCGATGTGGCTACTCTGTGCTGGTTAACTGAGCTGGCTTTTCCTGGGCATCTCTACATGATGCTGCACGTGGCCTCACCTCGAGTCCTGTGTGCTACAATATAAGAAGGATATTAAGCTATTAGAAAGCTTACAAAGGAAGGTTACAAAGATAGTGAAGGATCTTGAGGAGAAGCCATATGAGGTGTGGCTGAGGTCACTTGGTTTGTTCAGCCTGGAGAAGGGGAGACTGAGAGGAGACTCCTCTGCAGTCTGCAACCTCCTCGTAAGGGAAGGAGGAGGGGCAGGCACTGATCTCTTTTTCTGGTGACCAGTGACAGGACCCAAGGGAATGTCCTGGAGTTGTGTCAGGAGAGGTTTAGGTTGGGTATTAGAAAAAGGTTCTTCCCACAGAGGGTGTTTGGGCACTGGAACAGGATCCCCAGGGAAATGGTCACAGCACCAGCCTGACAGAATTCAAGAAGGGTTTGGACAATACTCTCAGGCACAGGGTGTGACTCTTGGGGTGTCCTGTGCAGAGCCAGGAGTTGGACTTCAATTGTCCTTGGGGGTCCTTCCAACTCAGGATATTCCATGATTCTACGTAACTCAAGAGTAAGGCAGAATTTCTAATACACTCCTGTGCCCAGTGTTTCTCGTTAGCTCTAAAAGCTCCGCAGATGAAGGTTATAGATTGTCTCACAGTACTAGGCAGGAAATGTAGGTCTCACCTGCAGTTTAAATTCAATCCAGGGAACAGATGCCCAGGAGTTAGTTTAACTAACTAAAGCACCAGTGTCCTTCAGCAGCTCGAACTCTAGATACATAGAAGTAACTTGTTATGTAATTTGAAATTTATAAAACCAGAGATCTTCTTCTTGGGGAGCAGATAGTCTGAAACTATAAAAGGAAGACTAAAAGCCTTTTGCTAGCAACACAGGGACTTTCCCCAGGTCAGGCACAGTAGAATATAGGCTGTCAGATGCCAAAAGGCAGAAAGCCATCCTTGTGAGCACTGTGTTACTGAGGTGAGGCTGTTAAGGTGTGAAAGAATAAAGACAGTAAACAAATTGCAAATTGGATTGCTAATTTGATCAAAGTCAAATTTCATAAACAGCAAAGTGAACTACATGTTTAACATGCTTGCTTTGGAAAGTTGATGTGATGGTGCTGTGACAGAAAAAAATTGCTGTATGGTTCTGGCTCTGAAAACCATTTAGCAGGATGAAAAATGACAATATTTAATCAAACTGTATTTAAATATGAAATTAATATAGTCTCTTTTCTCCACAGAAGCTCTCATTAAATAGATTAAAATAATGCAATGTAAATCCTATTACACATTATACCAGGGTACCATTTGGTACCTTTCAACTGAACTGTGTCTCAAGTCAGCCCCCCAATATGAAGATGCCCAACATAGCAGCTGCTTTGGAAAATTTGGGTTTGATAGTCTAGTGCTTCAAAGAGCCCTTTTATGAAATGTACGAAGTGTTTACACTCCTTGATAACTTCTTTGATGTACAGATTTTTCATCATGTACAAATGAAGAGTTTTAGGTACAAGGAACTGTTATTACTAAAATACCTTATCCTGACTTCATAAAAAATGGCTGGATACCTCATTTTACATCTAAATTACAGTATTATAATTTAGCATTTATTCTAAATAACAGTGTTCACCTAAGGCTTCCAGAATTCACCAAAATTATTTCTTATAATAATTATTACAGAGAAGTGCCTCAATATTGGTTAGAATAAACTTTATAAAACCAGTATGAAGAAAATAGGAATGACTCCAAACCCACTGGTTCCCTACAGTGCTGTGGGCAAAAATGTAAATCAAGTGGAAGAGTCCTTCAAACTCTTTGCTTATAATCCCACAATTACTTCCATATCGCAATATTCTCCATTAAGCAAGAGAAACTTCTAAGAGGAAATGTTCTCATGAAATGCATTTATATTCTTAGGTATGTTTATTTTAGGCTCCAAACAAAACTAATTAATGCAGAAAGCATTAAAATAAACAATAGGTCTGTCTAGAAAACAGATACATTATTACTTCTGAAGAAAAAGGGAGATACATGTTTTCCTGCTATTACAGATGAATTACTACAGACATGCTACATTATGTGCACTCAAACTGCTAAATGTTAGCTACTAAAGAGATACAACTACAACAGCATTTAAATTGCACTCCTATTATTGGTGGATAATTGGATGAAATTTCTAATTCCTACCTGGTGTTAAAAAACCCACATCACGTCTTACCTCTAAAAATATATTTTGTTGATTAACAATAATGCAACAGGGAATGAATTGGATGAAACTGTACAGTTCAGAAATACCCAGATTTCCAGGAAATGTCAAGAAATACACAGTTATTGATTCTGCACTTGAATTTCTGAAGTTGTTAGTTTGGATATAGGCCAATCCAACATACTCTACAATTGGCTTTGGTGTCTGTGGCTTAGAGCAACAGACTTGACAAAGGTACTTCTAAAACTAACCCTTGAAAGCATCATGATTAACCACAGTTTTAGCTACAACAGTTCTAGTGTTGGGCTCAAACTATTTCAGATACTTTCTAAATAAATTATAGCAAAACCACTCCATTAACAACTCCTGGAGTCTCTTTTGCATAAACTTACTCCATTATTTGTTGGTGCTTTGGAATGCAGGGGGGAGGTGGTTGTCACCATGAAATCCTGGTAGACAGCAAGTGTTTCCTGTACGCAGAAGGCAGGCCTGAGTCTTCTCTCCCGTTCCTAATCTACCGCTTCCCTCCCACGCCTTCTTGGCACCTGTTGGGGAAAGCTGGGAATACAAATCTCTCCTACTCTGGATGGTTTTTCTCTAGCTACCTACCCTTTTCCTCTGCAGGCGATTCCATCTTCTTGTCTCTTCTGCAACTCAGGCTTTCCCAGCCCGCCACACGGTGAACCTGCCAAGTCTCTTCAGTTTCCCAGCTGCGCACCAGGCTCTGAACAGCAGCCAGCAACAAGCAGGGGGAGCTTCTCTTTTGCTTGGCAGACACTTGGAAAAAAACCCTCACAAACTGTCTACACATCTCCCATGTTTGGAAAGTGGGATTCTTTTTCAGGTCCAAGAGTCAGAAATTTATCTAACAAAAACTGTCTGACACACCAGACAAAAAACGTACCCTTGGTGTTTCCAGAAGCAAAACCATCAAAACTCCCCTGGAGAAGAGGGAGGGGGAATATCCAGAATTACCTCTGGTGAGCCTTTTAAAATCACAAATTTCTCCAGATGAAACACAAAAATACCTAAACAGATCTTGATGTTCTTTGTATCTGAACTCTGGTTGCTAAACATTTATGGTGTAGTTTGTCAGATTTTTCAGACTTTTCAAAAGCTTTTAAAAAACTTTAAAATCCCTATTTTCCTCTGAGACAATTGTTCCCTTTTTTTTTTCAGCAAATATACCCTAGAAAGCAAATTGGGTAAAAGGAAAAGAAAAGAAAAAAAAAAAAGGGGGAGGAGAATTGTAAAGATAGGAAAAGAAGATATATTTTCATTTGCCTGTCATAAGGTATGATTCAGAGGAAATTATGAGGTCAAGGTTCCATCATAAAAAAGCAAAGTTTGTAGTAGAAAACATTACATTCTATTTAAGTCTTTAGATACTATTTGTAACCACAACAAACTCAAAACTTATCTGGTGAAATGTTACCCACTGTGATTTTCAAAATTATATGAACAATACTAGTTTGTAGGAATGGTAGATTTCTTTTGCAATCTTTAAATCTTATTCGAACAGTAGTTTAGGCAGCTTAGTTTTTTTAAGTGGCTCATGCTTTGCTTTTGCAGATCTTGAGGCATGGCAGGTCAAGCGCTTGTTTTAAAGAGGTAAGTGAAGGAGAATTCCAGCTTACTCACTATAATTCAGTTCTTGAGACAATAAAACCAGAAAGATGAAGTTTTTCATTACTACCCTCTTCAAACCCATTATTACACTGCAGCTGGAACTACAGAGCAATAAATTACACATATATGTATGCATATACACCTTCTTAATTGTCATATGCATTATATGGCTTAAAAAGTGGCAAAAGGCTGGTCAGGAGGAATGGACTATTAGTAAAAGCTTAAAAGCTTTGTGTCGCAACCTCCTCAGATCTGAGGGTGCTCAGGTGTACTGTGAGCCACCTGGTCACGTAGCATGGCAAAATGGAAAGAGGGCCACACCCAAGGAGAGCGCCGAGCTAGCTGCCAAGGTCCTGAAAATGATTCCAACACATTGCACAAGTGTGGAAATGGTACAAGAAAAGCATGATGCAGAACGAGTCCTCAGCTCTCCACAGAGATCACTGCACAGCAGTCCATCATGGAGGCCAGAAAGAAACCTCTGGTAATTCAAAGAGCAACTTCACAGGACTGTACTCACCACGGGAAAGAGAAGGGAGGAGTATACCCTTTGGGAACAAAGCAGTAAAGTGGCTGGTGTCACCCTAAGGAAGAGTTACGTACCAGCATAAGTAACACCTGTGAAATGTTGAAATGCCACGAAGCTAGGTGTTTGGCATGATGATACACAGAGGTGGGGCAGATAAAGGATGGTCACTGATAGTACTAGACTGCCTGGTGACTCCCATGTCACCATTACCAGAGTCATTATGTGCTGTCAATGCTCGATCATTGATGACAGACCTCCTAAATGATTTGTAATGCATTAAGGGTTCATTGCCTTCCCTGGGCAATACCACATGGAATGTGTGGCTGTCCACATTATCTCACTCATGCAAAGCGCAGACGTGTGCTGGTTTGATAGACCTTTTATTTTGTCCCTGCCTGGGAGACTGTAGTTTATGCAGCAGCCCAGCCCTGAAGACCTCAGCACCATCACATTCCAGGACCACAGCTCACATGGCTCTAGGCCATCACTAATCCTAACAGAAACACATTTTCATCCACTGCTTGCACTAAATATGACCACAATATTACATGGAGCATGCAATAACTCAGATGAAATTCAATTCCAAACACAGCTCAACATGAATACTATTCAGGATTCAGATCCAATGTAAAGTTGAACATAACCTTTTTAATACTTCACCTGCATCAAGGTGAACGTATTGAATTGCTCGGAAGGAGAGTTGTCCAAGTGACATCTGTCTTAAGTTGCCAGCCAAGAATAAATACATGTAAGTTGTCTGATACAAGTTAAAGTTAGTTTGGGTGTTTTTAACTGTGTATATAAAACCCCAACAATCTCCTCAGTAAACTTTGCGAGTACTTGAAAGATGTCTACCAGAGTAAGAATTTACTGGTATCCCTGCCTTCAAATGAATTCTAAAGGAGTGAAGGGAGCCTTCTTGACTCAGTACCTCCACTGCCATCTTGAATGCCAAAGTACAAGACAGACTACAAGACAGATTCCTCCTGCACCAATATTCCAGGACCTATGTTCCTTCTATGAAAATGGTGTGTAACTCCGAGCCATCTTCCCTCCTGTGTTTTGCCCTTCTCTAAGGCCCATGTTTGCTGCCAGCTGTGGTCCTGCACACCTGCAATCAATCACAGCTTAAATGCTCTCCTATTAAATTCACCAAAAAGCAGCAGAAATATAAGAGAAAAGGATGTTCTCAAGGTCTCTCAGAATCAGCCATAAGAATTGGACATAACCTAACCGAGACGTTCTTTTTAGGAAGTAAGAGAGTTGATGTCTTAAGCCATGTTGGAAACAGCAAAATGAAAACCTTTGTAAGTTAATACTGAAATGAATTTGTGGTTCAAATGGGGATAAGAGGAATAATGAGCTGGGAATATGGAAAAAAATTTAACTGACAAGGAAATTGCCATGATGCCATCAGTTTAGTCAGCAGCACAGTATTTTATTAAGCAGAGAAGTAATTTTGTTGAGCAATACCCAGAGAGGTTTTGTCATGGATAGCTGAGAACCTTTCTTGTGCTGTAATTAGCCATAAATTTCCAGACTTTTTGGAAGACAAAAGGATGAGCATGTCTCAGTGGGCTAAAGCCAAATCATAATAATCAGATAGTTTTATAGTGGACCTGATGCCCAGGCTTTTTGACATTGGGACTTCTCAGAATTTTGGTCTCTGCCTACACAGTGAGTATGACACTGCATGTATAACCAGTTACTTGATTTTTCTGTCTTCATTATTAGCAAATGTGGCTGAATTGAGGACACCTATCATCTTCTGTTAAAGAATCATATCTTTGTATCCAGAGCATCTCTGCTGCAGTGTTATGAATGCTTGCTGTGTCCTGGGAAACCTGGGCAGAATGATGCTTAACCAAAGGTTTGTTTCATTATGGATACTCTAAACTAAGGAATCCTTAATTCTGTCATGTGTCTCAGACAGATCAATTGTGTTAGAAAGGCAGTTCTACCATTAATCACTTACTCTTTTAGGGATGCAAATACCAGAATGGCAGCTCTTTAAGCAGAGACATAAAATAAACCTGACTTACAGCAGAATCCTAGAAAAGCACAAACCTTTTATCATGTAACTGAAAGCATTTAAATGACAGAAACAGTTTATTCAGTGTTCTGAACACTCCTACTTTCATTTTTGGGTTAGCTTTCTTTCCTATCTGCTGTGAATTTAATCTATAAATAATTAATTGTTCTTGCTTTGGGGTTTTGGCTTGCTTTCGTGCAATCTTTTTGGTCACTCCTCTCTGGTATCCCTCTTGTCCCTCTTCCCTCCTCCTACCGAGTCCTTAACAAAGAACAGACACAGGTAAAGCAATGGATGTGCAATTATCACAGCCCAAAAGCAAATGGGCTTGATGTACACAAATCCATATCACATTTCTCTTTTTTTTTTTCATAAAACCAGACACGGTATCTAGGTTCTATCAGTGCAATAAGCCACACCAATGGTGAATTACAACTATAGCTGGCTGCCCAAGTGTTCTGATTCAGCATTCCTACAGGTACAACAGCACCCAAGCACTATTAAAAGCATGTATAAGGGCTTGTACGAGGGCTCTGCTACTTCTATGTTTGTTGAGAGATCTATGTTAAAAGACAGCACCATAAGTTATTAAAACTGAAAAAATTAACAAAAGCAAAGTTCAGTCCTCCACTCTTATTTAGTGATGTTCTTTAGGAACAGCTTGCCTACATGTGGGTTCTTGCTGGCAGGTGGTATTACACAAACACTATCTGGACATGCTGGGGTCAATTTTGCTTTGTTTCCACGATCCTGAGCAGCCCTTTCAGTTAAATATATTTATGGTAGTCAACACTGCCATTACGTCTCTGTAGACCATGCTCTTAAATATTCTCTCTGCAGAAAATGCTTTGATAGAAGTTATATTCAAATTATTGCCCCTGTACTTGGTGGGTTTTAATATTTGCCATGCCATTTCAGTTTACTGGTTTATGACACTACTCACCAAACACCGTGGACAAGTAATTTAATATACAGTGGCTTCTTGGAGCACAAGTGTTTGTGGGAGACATCACTGTGACTTAAATTGTCAGCATTTAAATTCTATCCCACCAGTTCTGCATTTTCTTGCTTCCATAATGATTTCAGTACTCTCTAAATTCTGGTTTTTTCTTAATGGTTATGGTGATGTTGTGTTTTTAATTATGAATTGCATGTTTATCAACTAAATAAATCTGAAAAAATACTCCTGTATTAATTATCTCATAATATTGCAAAACAGAGCATGACTCAGAACTAAACACCTTAAAAAAACTCTAAAAGTTTAAGGGACAGAGCAAATTAAGTATTTTTTAAGTGTATAAATACTTTGCCAACCCCATAAGAAATGCTGGCATGGCCAGGGCCAAATGAAGTTTTCTTTTTCCCTTCCCACATTTCTCCACCCTACTCAACTGGTTTGGTTTGAGAATTTGATTACTTCCCCCCCCCATGAATTTCAAAGTAAATACTTCAGTGTTCTTCTCACATTAACATCACTTTCTTGCCCAATTCACATCATGGTTGCAGCCCAAGAATAGGAACAAATTGTGTAGAAAGGATAAAAGGGAAAAAAACCCAAGTTAGATAAACCATTATAGCAATCTCTGTGTTTTCCTAGACATTTTAAACCATAATAAGGAATTACTGTGCTGGTCAGCACAACAGCATCCTATTAACAGCCACACAGACAATGAATAATGTAGCTGTTCTGAATGTTGTCAAAGAACCCTCATGTGATCCATGCTTCACCACATCTGTTCTTTTTCCATTCTCTCTATATACTGTTTTCTTCAACTCACACAAATACATCAGGACAGCAATCCCAAAGCCATGGCTTATGAATAACATCCCCCAAAAAGTCCTCCAGTTCATATCTACATTTAAATATACACCCGTACATACATGTCTATATACATTTACATAAAAAATGTAAATAAAATTGCTATACATACTTTAGCCTATAAAAAGATTTATTGCTGTATTTTTGATTGATTTAAATCAAAGAAATGTATTTATCCAGATTTCCCATAAATTAGTGAACTAGAGGCACATCACATGTAGGTAACTCTCACAAGCAGACCTGTCTATATAAAGAACTTAAAAGTTTTACTTTAAATTTAAAATTTAGGAGAGGCTACTCTCTCCTCTGTAGGAATGATAATGGGGAGCAACGTGACTAAAAAGTAGCCCTAGCAGAGTAAGCACAAATATGAGTAATTGAAAAGGGAGTAAGTGCCAGCTTTTTGTAGGGATTATCAAGGGATTTTGCATCTATGTGTCTAGTAGCATGGGGGAATTCCTAGTAGAAAAAAAAAAAAAAAAGGAAGAAAAGAAAGAAAAAAGGAAAGGAAAACGATTCATCTGGTTAAGCCAGGGAGGGAGGTGGAAAGTGTGACCATTATTTCAGGGAAACAAGTTACAGCTGGGGAAGGATGGTGGCTGGAGTCACCACATGGTAGCAAATGATCTGTCTGCACTGAACACACACTCTCAGTGAGGGGTACAACCACCCTGAGTGACCCTTGCTATATTTCCCACGCAAGGAATAACAGTAATTTTACCAGGTAAGGAACACAACAGTTATACTGAAGAAGATAAAAAGTTGAGCATAAATGTAGTTAAGCAGATAGAAACACTGGCAAGAATCCAGACATCCAGCACAGCAGTGAGCAGGTTTTTTCCTGGTTTTTTCCAGGTAATACAACAAAAATCTGTCCTGCTGCAACATTTAATTAGCTGGAAAGATATAACCTATTCCAGACAGCTGAGGGAGGACCTGTCCAGATTGTAAAAGTAAAGAAAAGAAAACCAAGGAGAAACCCAGCCCTCTGCCTCATCTAGGCCTCTCTTGGGTGACTGCCTTGCTATAACTCCACTTCAAAACAAAAAAAAAATGCTTGTGTGTCACATCATTCCCCCTTCAGTCTTTGCACAAGGCAGGTTTGTGTTCTCCTGAAACTGTGGGGTTTTTTTCTCCTCTGAGAAAACCAACAACAGCAAATATTCCCAGCCCCTGCATGACTCATTTCATAGGACCTTGGCTACAAGGTTTTGTTCAGCTTTCTGGTTCCAAGCTGGAGAAGGAGGCCTTCTCTTCTTTTGCTCTCCCATTCTGGGAGGAGACTGGTTAGCCACTGAAAGGCCTTACCTATTAAAAATTGGGGTGAACCTTAAGGCAATGACTTGTTCTCCTCTGGACAGGTTCCTCTCACCTATCCATGAACTGATAATTCTGTTGTCTGTTACTTTGGAAAGTGACTCACCTGCTTTTTCACTTACTTGGTATGGAAGTTTATCAAATGACAGTATTAAATGCTTTGTTTCCACCATTTAAACATCACTCTGGGAGGTAATTTAGTAACCCACAGATCCCAAACAGACTTTAGGTTTTGTTATTTCTTGAGAAAATAAACCACTGTAAGAAGAAGCAGTATGAGGACCTGGGCTGGATGTCTTGCTAACATTTCTCTGGGCAAGGCAGACAGAAATTAAAGAAGCAGACGAGGAAGCCTAACATGAAAATATCATAGACCTTGATGAACTATCATCTTGAAAGATGAGTTAGAAGAGCAGGAGGAATTTAGGATCTGCATATCTGCTGTCTCAGGAATATGGCAAAGGTAGCGATAGAATAAACTCATTTATTCCAGTAATTTGACACAGAATCAAAATGGGCTTCCATAGCCACACCTGGGTGTTAGAAGTACTCCACCCGGTTTTTCCTTCGATGAATATTCATGTCATAGAACTAAATCTTTGTGTGAAAGGCAGTGGCTGTGTTCAGTAACAAGTAGGTGTGAGAACTCTTATCTAGATGGAGAATCCTGAGAAACCTTTAGACAGGTACCTGGTTATAAATCTGAAAATATGACTAATCAACACCTGAATATAAGAGCAGAGACAGCATTAGAGCACACAGATGCGACTTAGAAAAAAAAATGCTGAAGCCTAAGTATCTTGCATGGAATTTTAAAGTCTAAATTTTTGTTATCATTATTCCTAATGCACAGGAAATATATAAATAATGAAGCACGAAGAGCTCTATTTTCATTCACTCATTTTACTATCAGCAGAAGCCAATCTAAATTTGAAATTGTTCTCTAGGGGAATAAATGCCTTTCAGCTTAACTATACAGGAAACTATCAGCTTAACACCTGTTTGTCTTTAACTACATAATTTAAGGTCATTTGAGTTTGCCATAGCACAGGTAGGACTCCTTCACCCTTGGTATTAATATCTTGTCACTGTTGAAGCTGTAAGACTGCAAAATACACATTTTATCTGTGATTTGGTTCTCAAATTTAATTATTATTTATCCAAGGAGAATGGAATGAATCAAACAGTTGTTTCTTTATTCATAGTGAGAGCACTGGCCACACTGTTTTATTAATTGAACAGTCTAAGAGATGTAAAAAAAAAAAAAGATAATAAAATCATGGCCACAGTTATCTACTTCATGCAGTATAGGCTATATGACAGCTCAAACAATCCTCAATGTGAATCCAGACAGACATCCTAAATATAAACATCTAATAAATCTGATGTAATAAAGCAATTTACTCTTCATTTGCAAACAAACTCAAGGATACCAAATACCCCTATTTAGCTTCAATTAGTGACACTGGATTATGAAAAGGTAACCAGTGATGTAATGCATTATTTGGGAAAAGGAATAAGCTGAGTTTTAGAATCTAGAAACAGTGTATTTTGTGGATCTGACACCTAGAAAGTATTTCAGGGGGCTTTTTAGTATTTAATAATGTGTTATCAAATGTCTATTTGCCAAAATACCAAAAGAGAAACTGCTAATCTTTGATTTCATAAAGCAAAAGTTTTGCACATTAAATAGCACAGGACTAGAAAAGTCAAGAACCACACAGAATCACAGAATATTCTGAGTTAGAAGGGACCCACAAGGATAATCAAGTCCAACTTTTAAGTAAATGGCCTATAAGGGCTATAAGGGGCTCAAACCCTATAAGGGGCTCAAAACCAAAAATGAAATGTATACTCAGATTTGTATGGTTTTTAATTTCTCATAGATCCAGTTACCTTCAGTGACTTAATAAACATATGCTATTTATATTTTGATAAGAGCACTCTGAAATCTCTCTTTCATTGTTGTATAGCTGACATTTTCAGTTGTTCCAATCAGAAGCTTACAATAAACAAAATTATAAATTCCAGGTGGCCTTGCAAAGGGAAAAAAAGTGGAAATCTTTGTACAGAACCAGAAGTACATCTGAATCAACATCAGAAGTATTTGATGAGAAAGCAATGTTATTATAGAAGGATGCTGCTCTTTTCCTAAGAAAATGATGTAGTGAAAGCAAGTATTTTTACCTTATAATTTGGGCAACACAACATTTACTCACTGAGTAATACTATCAAGCAAGTGATCGCAAACATTTTTTAATATCCTGCTTTTACCATCACTATTTATGGAAGTCAAACAAAAAGAAAGAGAAACAAAGTCGCCCTGTACACCAAGAACACTTGCTGTGAAGTACAGGAAGAGGCAAGATGAAGATTTGTTAAACAGTCCTGGAAGAAGATGAAAAGGGACAACCAGGGTATATTATGATAGAAGTTTATTATAGACTAGCTTTTTGGGTGGAGAGAAGTCGTGTTTTTTGATCACACAAGGGAAACATCCAAAAGGACAGAACCTGATGGCTTTAATTACTTCTTGGAATTAATTTTTTTCTGTTGGAAAATAAATACAAGAAGGAGACAGTCCAACAAGTTCTTGGAATATGCTGGGGACAGCCTTTTCTTCAGAAGGCAAAGAAAACCATTAAGGGAGTGGCTATTTTAGATCTGCTGACTAGTAGGGCACAAACTGGCTGAGAGTGGAAGGTGATCTAGGTGAAAGTGAACTCCATAATTTAATAATCACTACCACAAAAAGGGAAAGAAGCAAAATAAAGTTACTTTTTTTTCCCCCGAAAAAAACCGCAAAATTTTACGAGCTCCAGAGACTGATAAGCAAGGTTTCTTAGGAAGACTGTTTAATTAATAAAAGAATGTAGGAGAGCTTGTCCGTTTTAGTCATTGCTGGAGTCAGTTCTTAATTACCCAAGGTAAAGGGAATAATATGAGTAAGGTAAAAACAGAGGATAAAACAAATTAGTCTGGGTGCATTATTCTGCAAGACTCTACTCAGTATATTTACCTTTGAAAGGCTTATGAGCAAATTTCCATAGAAAGAACACAACAGAGAGGAGTCTGATGCAAACAGTTTATGTTTTGTAATGCACCGTTTTCCACCAGTCTCCCACAAGAAATGCTGAGGGAAGGCAGGGCTTCCTGAAATCCCAATTCCCATAAACCATCTGTCATCAGCAGGTGACTGTATTATTACACACATTAGGAGATTATCCCAATACAAAAGAAACTGCTGAATTCACACTCACACACACACACACTCCCCAGGCAATTTCCTTTATTTTTATGGTTTATCTAACAATCAGACCTTTGCATTATACATCAAAGTATAAAATTATGTGGCCTGGTCTCACTCACTTTCAGAAGCTTCATTTAAAAGGTTGTAAATGTTCTTAGTACAAATGGATTGGTTCCAGGTTAGAGAAATGACCTCCCACCAGTTTAATTTAGCTGTAAGTATGAACAAATTATTCCAAAAGAAGAACTAAATGCTAACTCAGAGCTTTCTAAGTAACACCTGAATCCTGCTATTCTTTCCGCTGAAAAATACCAAACCTCTACTTGCTTTTCTAGAAGTCCTTGCAAGGAGCTAATATACAAGCCAGCAATAGAGTGAACAGCATTTTTTTCTGTTGGAAAGCCAATTCCCCAGCTAGCTCTACTAGAATGGAATGCCATCCCAGCACAGTAAAGTGCCATTTTGCTGTTTTGTGAAGAACTGGAATCTTTTTATAGGATGTTTGAACAGTATCAATAGAACTGAGATGCTGAATGAGACCAAAAGGGATGTTTGGGGTTTGTGTTATTTGTGTATTCAGCTAAAGACCAATGAGTCTTTTCCAAATACAGAATTAATAAATTAGATTTGCTGGCTTGAGAAGACTAGACAATAAATGTATTTGCTTTAAAGACAGAATATTTTAAGCCTTCATCAAATACATTCAGAGGAATATTAGTTCCACGACGAAGAAGAAAGCAACTTTTTCAATTACTGGCCTGCTAAGTACTTTTGTTAGTGTGGAAAAACAGTATTTCTCTCTCCATGGAAAGATTACAATAAAGACAAGAATGGCATTGCACAACTTAGTCTGCAATCTGAAATTAAGTTCTCACATTAGAACAGGAGTAATTAGCATTTTCCCTAGCTTGCTTCCATGCAGTAATACTGCTGCCAAGCAAATGAGTAACACTACATAAGCTAAATGAACACTAGAAACAAACGTGTAGCCATTCCTCCTTCTCTGGGAAAAACCTTACACAGTAAGGGAAGAAAACAGTATGGGTTAAGTGGGGAATTGTAGAAATGTAGGTGCTGTTCCTTTATTCTTTTGGCTTATATATTTTTTTATGTACAAAAGGAAAAAGCCATATGGTTTGTGGGAGCATGTGGAAGATCTCCCCGAGCCATTTTCTTTGTTGTCTCTTCATGCCAGCTATAGTCATTACGTACCTTCCTTATTTCCACACACATTATTAATTTGAAAATTTTCCAGCACTTCAAACACGGGTCTTTTAAAGGAAGATTACAATTATGCCTTGTGTTAAATCCTGTTTTCAGAACAGACATCTTCCTGATATATGTAAGCGCGTTTGTGGCTATCTACATTTATACAAACACACACATTTAACTTTCTCTTACCTTTCTAAGTGCTGCTGGTAATGAGGCAGTAGACATTGATATCGCTGGGAGAGCGCAAGAGCGGGGACAGGTTACTGACAGTGCTTGGTTCTCCTGAGCAGCGCAGCGTCTGCCCGACACATCATAGTACCTGTGAGGAGAGGAAACATCGTTCCATTACTGCACCCTAGCAAAATAAAGCCTGAGTTAGTACTCCCTGTGTTTCTGACAAAACACTAAGATGTTTTCTCCTGTTGCAGTGGCTCCAGGCCTCTGGTACTTCTAAAGTTTACTGCTTCATTTTAGCCAAACTACTCGCTCCTCTTATTAGACATTAATTCATCCCACCTGCTTTAGCTCTCTGAAACTAACCTGTCAGCTTTTTCCTGATAATAAACCAACCAAAATCCAAATACAGTAGTCAGCAGGATAACCACATCAGAGCCACAAGGCAGAAAAATTAGTTGTCTTATCTCCTGTCACTCCACCTCTTCAGAGACAGCAGATTACAACATTTGGGGCTTATAGTTCCACATTACATCACATGTTCCGTTCACTTTCCTTCTGGAAGATGTCTCAGTAAAGAATCAGTTGAATTCTCAGAACAAGTCATTTACTGGGAAGAGGCTGTCACAATAAAAGTGTATACAATCTTTAAAACAATACATTCATCTTCAGTAAGTCAGTCCTAAAACTTAAGGAACCTAATTTTGCTTATGTTTAATCTGCAGTGTCAATTTTCAAATTCTGAATCCAAACAATGTGAAAATTTTCACTTAGTCTCCTCCCAAGATAGAAATAAAATAGTAAAAACTGACCAAGTTATAAAATCTCATTCACTTCACTGTCTGAAAAATCAAAGTAGCAAGAGTCCAGAATTCTCTAAAGATAGTTTTATTAAAAGGTTAATAAATGTAACACTTTATATATTTTTGTCCTTTGGATGATTCAACAATTGATTAAAATTCAGTTTTTTAAAAATTGTATGTATTCTGATATTTTTATTTCAAAATTGGACAAAATTTTTCATAGGATCATAGGACAATTCAGTTTGGAAGGGACACCAGGAGGTCTCTGGTCCAATGTCCTGCCTGAAGTGGGGTCAGCTACGGGATCACACCAGGTTGCTCAGGGCTTTACCCAACCATCGCTTGAAAATATTCAAGGACAGAGACATCACAAACTCTCTGGACAACAGAGAAAGTGTTTTCTCTTACATCCAGTCTGAGTCTCTCCTTTATCAATGTTTCCCAGTAATCTCATTTTCCCACCATACACCACTGTGAAAAGTCTGGGTTTGTCTCCATCAACCCCCGAAGCTGCCTCCTCTCCAAAACTGAACAAGCCCGAATTCTCCATCCTCTCTTCAGAGGGCAAGTGGAGCCTCACAGGCAACCAGCATACTGGTGGCCATCCAATGAACTCACCCCAGTTTGAAACACTGGGAGGTCTTTAGGCAGAAAAAATCCCCTCATCAAATACTTTGCTTTCAGGAGAAAAAAAAAGTCTCAAAATTTTCTTGTTTTGTTTTGTCCTTAAAATATGCATATTTTCCATTTTGGTTGGAACAAAACTCCCTTTTTCCCACAGGCTTCTTTTCCAGACTCATCATATTGTCCCAAATCCAGCTCTGTTTGTACAGCTTTATTTGCAAATTCAGTTTTATAACTGACTTTCATATAGAGTTTTCAAAGAGTAAATAAGCAAGCAGGAAAGCCTCGGGCATATTTATAAAGTTGTTCAGTTTATTGCATAATTGTGGTGAAAATGTTTTGACATTTTAACACATATCCCAATAAACATGTGCAATTATTTTGTTTATTTACCTATTTCTAAGGAAGAAACTGCATCACTGTTAATAGCTGGTTACCCTCCTCAGGACATAGCTGACTTTGAGCTGTCCATCTCGATTTTCATGTTCTGCCTCCACCGATAGAGCTTGCTTTTGGGGTGGTTCCACACACATCGCGTATGAGACAATTCAAAAGTCACATTAAAAAGCTGCTCAGGTAGTGCTGAAAGATCTTGTGGCACCCTCCCCCGTCTAAGGTCGATACTGCTGAAGGGAGGAACAGTAGGCTGGGGACTGTCAATTCCATGACTCAGAGCAATGGAGCAAGTGACATGGTATGGGCAGGAGACTGGGAAGCCACTTGGCCAAAGTTGGGGTAAGAAGTCTGGGTAAGGAGGAGGAAAATAATGTCACACCGAGGGAAGTGGATGGAAGAGCCCTCAACTGCTGAGGTGACACTGACACTCTGCAAGAGGCCACCATTCACCATGGTGCTGGTGGGCAGGTGACAAGCATCTGCACCCCAGGAGATATCCAATGAACATGTGTCAGAAAGTAACACATCCCCAAACGCCAAAAGGAAGACGCTCTGGAAGCAAACACTTCCTGGATAGGAAGTCATAATATTTCGCCAGGATACCCTTTGTCCTGCTGCAGAGGGGGACTGTGCTGGTCCCCAGGCAAGCTAGCAACGTCCACCTGGGAGGCTCCTGCTGGCTCCCTTCCAGCAATGAAGGCTGGGCCTCCCTGGGGACATCCTCACACCTTGCCCCACGTACCCACTCCTGATGGCCATCAGGCCCTGAGACACCATTGGACCTCAGGGTGCAGGCATGTCCACAGCATGGTAGCCAGAAAGCTGCTGCTTTCAGAATATAGTGAAGCAGCACTGATTCTTTCAGGCACTGTTTTTTTAAAGGACACAGTTTCACACCAAATTCACACTGATTTCACTGGAGCTGACAGAAGCAGCCTGGGAGGTTTCAACCCAAAGATGTTGCACTGGAAAACAGCCAGCTCCAGATTTCCAAACAGGTGAGAAAAGGTACTCCTTGAATTTCTTCACGGTTTGAGGTCTATCCTCCCAACAATCTGCTGACAAGCTGAGCTCACCAGAGCCTCCAAGAAGTTTTCCTTTATGGCACCTTTATGCTTTATGGGCAGTTTTCCAGGGAAACGCTGCAGTACGCTTCCCGCCTGAAGGCATGGGCACGCACACAAGCTCCTGAGGGCAAGACAGGGTGTGAAGGCACAGGGCTGCACCTCCCCTGCCCCAGCTGCCCAGCCGAATTCTCTCCTTCCAGCCAAGATGCAGAGCAGCTCACCCCAATGCATGGCAGAGAAAATCACTGTGGGGCAAGGGCAGGAGGGGGGACAGTCACCATAGAGAAATGGAGGCACTGTCAACCCACACCCTTGCTTTTCTCACCCAGGCATGTTTGTGTAACCATACCCACTTGCTCAGAGCCCCGAGGCTCCGGAGGGAGAAGGCACTTGCAACACACTGAGCACGTTATGAAACCCTCCCAGACATTCTGCTCAGTAGTAACTACAACAGCCCCGTGTTACCTACACTGCTTCCAGCACAAATCCAAACCATACCCCTATACCTGCAATCATGGAGAAAATTAACTCTATGCCAGCCAAAACCAGCACATATATTTTCACAGAGCTATTAGTTACAGTAACAACTAATTTTACAGTGAAGCAAAGGAGGAGCAAGTAGGAGGCCTTGGAGATTATCAAGCTTTTGGAGAGAGCACGAGGCACAAAAGGAGGAAGGAGAAGTTCTGTAGGTACATACATCTTCTCTTTACCTGTTTCACAGTAGAACTACTGACTGGAAAAGGAAACCATCAGATGGGAACCGACCTGGCAGTGCTCTCTTTATGTTGCAGACCACACAGTTCGGCCCCATCACATCACTCTTACCTGTCCTTGCCTAAGTGCTTAGTAGCAACATAAAGTTATCTTATTAACTGCCTTAACGTATCGACTATTCTAACGTATCCTATTNTGGCACCTTTATGCTTTATGGGCAGTTTTCCAGGGAAACGCTGCAGTACGCTTCCCGCCTGAAGGCATGGGCACGCACACAAGCTCCTGAGGGCAAGACAGGGTGTGAAGGCACAGGGCTGCACCTCCCCTGCCCCAGCTGCCCAGCCGAATTCTCTCCTTCCAGCCAAGATGCAGAGCAGCTCACCCCAATGCATGGCAGAGAAAATCACTGTGGGGCAAGGGCAGGAGGGGGGACAGTCACCATAGAGAAATGGAGGCACTGTCAACCCACACCCTTGCTTTTCTCACCCAGGCATGTTTGTGTAACCATACCCACTTGCTCAGAGCCCCGAGGCTCCGGAGGGAGAAGGCACTTGCAACACACTGAGCACGTTATGAAACCCTCCCAGACATTCTGCTCAGTAGTAACTACAACAGCCCCGTGTTACCTACACTGCTTCCAGCACAAATCCAAACCATACCCCTATACCTGCAATCATGGAGAAAATTAACTCTATGCCAGCCAAAACCAGCACATATATTTTCACAGAGCTATTAGTTACAGTAACAACTAATTTTACAGTGAAGCAAAGGAGGAGCAAATAGGAGGCCTTGGAGATTATCAAGCTTTTGGAGAGAGCACGAGGCACAAAAGGAGGAAGGAGAAGTTCTGTAGGTACATACATCTTCTCTTTACCTGTTTCACAGTAGAACTACTGACTGGAAAAGGAAACCATCAGATGGGAACCGACCTGGCAGTGCTCTCTTTATGTTGCAGACCACACAGTTCGGCCCCATCACATCACTCTTACCTGTCCTTGCCTAAGTGCTTAGTAGCAACATAAAGTTATCTTATTAACTGCCTTAACGTATCGACTATTCTAACGTATCCTATTCTAATAGGACAATTGCAAATAATTTTGAAGGGAACTAGCCTGCAGACAAAAGTATATAAAAACAATGTAGGACCAATGAGCAAACAACTCACTAACAAAAAGAAAAAAAGACTGGGTTGCCATACATTTTAAACCAATAATGCTTACTAAACGAACATCCTTATAAATTTTGCAGACATGGCTTCCCTCGTAATCCATCATATTCAGCCCAGAGATCCATCTCCCATCTGCTATTTTTCAGAACAGTCTTCAGTCTGTATCCAGTAGATGGTTCTTGCGTACTAATTCCCACTTTTCAATCAACACAGTATGAGATCATTTTTTAAGAGAGAGCATGCATGAGCAAGAGCAACTCGATTAAAATGGAAAGATATTTTGTTTGTTTATTCAGATCCTCTACCCAATCTTCCCCCTCCCACACCATATCAGCACTAGAATTTTTCCCTGGGAGCAGCAAATATCAGTTTGATCAGCAAAATGCCTGACTGAAGATTTACTGCAAAACACAAAACAATATGAAGAGCAGTAAGGGGCGTTCCCGTGGTTCATCGACCACCTCAGTGCTCGTGACTACAATAGGTGCACCTACACTGCCAAATAATTTACCTCCCTGGTTCACTCCCTGGTCCTGGTGCCCTTGTCAGCCGTACCGCACATGCATCACCGTGTGCTTGGACTCTCTTCTGAAGGAGACCGGCTGCTTCCCTCCGAGGAAAAGCCAAGGTGCAGTTCTGTGCATGGACTGCCCTCAGGATGTCACAGCAAGGATGGGACTAGACCAATAGTGGCTTCTCCTGCCCTCCACCATCCCAACCAGCCTTCTGTCCTCAGACAGCCTCTGTGTGCCCCACACCCCAGAGCATGCAGCATACTTTTGCCATAATGCTATAAAAACACCAGTCTTGCAGGCAGCAAAGCAGCCTTCACATTACTTCAGACACTTTGAACTGAAGCCACAAAAATATAATTATGATCTTAGAGCCATGGGGACCCAGGTCAAATGTTAGGTGGCACAAACACAAACAGTTCACTCCAGAGGCAAAAGAGGTGTGGATACAACTGTAAGGATCACTCCTTGGGGCAGATGCTTTAGCAGTGTAGACTATTTTAAACAAAGGTTTTTTAATTGTGCATTATTTGAGTTGCTGTCATTACAGTCTTAATATATTTTGAGCATTTCAAACAGCCTGCTCTGGGCTGAAGTTTTCCATACAAAGCTACTGCTTGTTATTCTTTCTGTCATCTTTTCCACAGAACCAGTATGTGGACTCCCTGCATAGTCTACAGCAAGCTACTTAACACATTTATATCACCTCTTCCCACTGCCTCAGCAGTCCCATTTCTGTCTCCCTGGTTATAGAAGAGAAGAGCCAACTTCAGCTCTTACACCAAGTGGTTGCTGCACATAGCTACCTACTCACACAGAGATTCAAGGAGTGAAAATCCAGAGCAGACACACGTCCTTGGAGGGACGTATGCTTGGGGAACATGTACTACATGACCTTCTGTCGTAGGAGTGACAGGGTGTGTGTGTGTGTGATTTTTACAGGGAAATTGAGCATTTCAAACTTCTAGGCCTTGGGACTGACGAATGGCTCTGAGCTCCTCCTTGGGCATGGCACTAAGAAGTGGCAGGGAGGCACGCACCCTCTTGTGCCAGCACCCTGCCATCTAATGGCCAGGCTTCAGATTCACAGGTGAATCAAGTTTTACCTTTCTGCCTCACCGTTTCAGATCCTAGAGATAGAAAAGTCTGTTTAAACTACCTTAGGTCACATCTTGTCAGTACAGAAGTATTCCTACTGGCTTACTTCGAGGTGTTTTGTCATACATCTTAATAACAGGGTTAATACCTCACCTAAAAGTACCTTTTGTTATAGTTACTCCACAGTGCCTTACTAATTCAGCCTAAATAATTCCTTCCTTTGTTTGGCAAATTCATGCCATTTAAATACTTGCAGGCTTCACCTGTATCTCTCACTCAATCATTAGTTAGCATCATCTTCCCTTTTGTAAAGGAATTCCCATGTTCTCCTCTCTGTTTCGGAATGACAAGACCTCTCCAGCAAAGATGTGTCCAGAGCTGGACAAAATGTCCCTGCTCCACTCACAAAGAGCAGGTCTGCTGCCTCATTGCTTTGTTCCACGATACATTTGCTCACACAAAAACTGCACAGAGCTTTTCTGAGCCACTCTTAATACCACAAACTTGTCGTACTTGTTGTCTACTTCCACTCCTACATGTATTTGGTTTTTTTTTCTACCACCTTCCCAGTACAATATATTAATTTCAGGTTATTAAATGTATTTGTTTGCATTTGGCAGTTTGTTGAAGCTCTGAGCAACTGCTCATGAGATGAAATGGCTCCAAGCTTCTGGCTTTCCTGCACTTCAAACAGCATGCAGCTGGAAATACTACAGTCATTAGGCCTTCAAAACATGTTTTTCTGAGTGCTAACACAGACACACAGTGCTGCTCTGTAGCCAAATATTTAATACAGTGAATCCAAGCAGCTTCTGGTTTCTTATTCCAAGTAATCCTTTTCCATTTCATAAAACAAAAAAGCCGCTCCATCATAGAAATTACTGCTGTTATTAATTATGTTTAAAGTTCACTTCTTTAGCACCTCTATTAATTAGGAAAAACACCCAATGAAGACGCTACAGAAAGATGGATTATAAATCCAACAAGAAAGTTGAATTATAAGGCTAACTGTTAGATAATCTGGAAAGTTAGAGAATAATGAGGTTAGATGCCCAGACACCCCGCCATTATACAACTAGTTAAAATATTCATGAGTAGTAGCACAGAGCTTGATCTATACCAGGCTTGTGCCAGATGCTCATCACTCTTTCACTATTTTGCCTCCTGATGTTCTCAACTATGGAATTAACTGTAATAGATTTAATTTTGTATCTTGCTATCATCTCAAGTATCTTCACAGCAACTCCACTTTTGCTCTTTTTATATCTACAAACCAGATTATTATCATTCTGTATTGATGTTACTATGAGGAGATGCATCATAAATTTAATGCCTACCACAAACAATCACTTCCCTCCAGTTGTATTTCTAGCCCTCATTTGCATAGGAAAAATCACAATCTAACAACAAACAACAATTTGGTTTGGTACAACATAACTGGAACATGTACTGATCTGCTTTCTAAAACCTCATTTCAAAGGAAAAACACATTTTGTCATTTCATCACTTGGAGGCTATTCAAATTACTGAAGATCTTTTTTATTCTGTAATTTGAAGACCATTAACAAATTTTGTCAGTTACTATTTTTTGTGAAACGAAACTCCCTGTGCTGATACTGATGTTTAAAAAAAAAAAAATCCCCAAACTTAGTGAAATATCAATGTAAGATGTACTCCTTTAAGCATTTTATTTTCATTTCTTGGCCTTTTTTAAAAATTCATCAGAAAAGCTCATTATTACCATCCAGCCACTGGGTGGCACCTCTACATAGACACCAGGTGTGCCCCAAAAACCCCATGATGCCTTCAATAATCACTCCATTCCTCCCACAGCCAAGTGTTGACATTACATCAGCTTCGTGTACACAGCCATGTTTGGGAGACAGTCAAAGCGGGTTACTAAATATTGGCTTTGTAAAACATTCCTGGAATTTTCTGCTGTAATTTTTCAACTCCTAACTCTTGGGAAAAATGAATCAGTATAGAGAAACCTGTCAGGGGAAACCTGATTCTTTGAATATGTGCAGGTATGGGCAAATTTTGATAGCATATGATATTGTTTTGACAGATGTGCCAGAGCAAATATATAATGAACTTTGTTGCTTTGTAGCGATATAAAACAAATCATGTCTAACATTACAGTAGCATCCAGCAAGCCCAAGCAAAGTTAAATTTCAGTTTTGGTGGGCAATGAACTAACAATGTCCTTGCCCCTGAGGTCGATTGTAACTATGCTGCACTAGACTATCTCAATGAGAGAAAAGCTCATCTTGATATTTATACTCTGGTCTAGCTTTAAAGCATTGTATAAACAATAATCATCACATTGAGTTACCTAGCACAGGTAATATCTCATTTTATATAGCAAGAAGCTCAAAGAACCAGATGAAGCTGTTTGACTGAGGAGACGAAAAGCCAGCATCACTCATTTCTTTAAACACATGATGCTTGTCTTTCTTTGTTCATATTGACTCACCATGTCTTGAGGAACAGAAACATCACGTTACTGCATCATTTTCCTACTTTCTGTAGCTACATTGGGAGATACAGAAGATTGCTTACAAATCCAGGGACATGAAAATGCTTTTGAACATACAGACTCACACTTGCAGCATTTCCCCACCTGCTCTTTTATGTGAGTTTTAGCATTTTGGTTCAAAGTGATAGCTGAAAAAAATTCAGCACAGTTTCTGCTCTTTACTCTTCAAAGTTTGTTGCAAGCATCTAGTAATCTGCCTTGGACTAAAGTTCCACTTCAATGGAAACAAAGCAGAACTTTGAATAAGTCCGATTCATCTGGACAATTCTAAATACAGTGCAATTCCAGCAACAAGTAGGAAAGTCTTTAATTCTCGGGAAAAACTGTTCCGCCCACAAGCAGGGATAAAACAGGTTTGCATACACCAAAACAAGCCTCTCAAGTTCCCACTGTCCAAAGGCAGCAAAGGCCATGCAGGATGGGTACAGAGGCAGCAGGGAGGCAGGGATGCACTGTTACACACACCTGAACACCAGGTCTTGTGGTGGGGACACCACTTGTCACAGGGAAATGAATGACCACAGCTCCAGGCTGCGGCTGGGGACTGCAGCTGACAGGAAGGTCCCGTTCAATATGAGATCCTAGAAGATTACATGGCATTTCAGCAGTCTAATGCTCTCCCCTGCTCCAGCCTCTCCTGCACCCACTGGGCCAGTGAGGAGACCCTGGGCAGGTCCCTGAGTCCAGCATGAGGGTGAGTCCCTGGCAGCACAGCCTGAGAGCGAAGAAAGGGCCAAATGAATGAGATGCGACCAGGACTTGTGAGGTTTGGCTGGTGCTGCATAAACTCATCCATTTATCTATGCATCAAAATCTTCATAAACCACACCCTGCAATTTCAGCAAAGGAACTCACCTAAAATGAGTTGATTTCATGGGCTAAATTAACCTACTGTCTAGAACAAAGAGAAGCAACTAGTGTGGTACCAGCCATCCCACATTTGCATCAATTATGCTGAGCCCAGCTGAAACTCAGACTTTTGGCAACAAGGCACTGAGCCACCTTCTGCTCAGAAAATAACACAATGGCTTACATTCAATGGAGATTTGTGATTACAAATTGCATTAATGTAAGTTTATTATGTCACTTCTGAATATCAACAATCTAAATACCTAGGTAACCTACAGTTACAAACATGCTGCAGAAAAAAGCGATCACATTTTTTTTCAAGTGGCATTACAGAGGCACCAATTAAGGATGTAGACTTAGCTTTGTAAATTTAGCTTTGAAAACTGGCCATTAAAATTTTACTGAGCTCTAAGAAGAAAGGAAGAACAATTTACTACAGTGATTAAACAACTTCTTTTTGATGTCAGGAATGGAAAACCAAATTGAAATGATATATTTGGTAAGAAGTAGTAGGAAAACATAGAGTTATACTTAGATAAGCCAGTTCATGTAATATGAGACTTTTTGTTGCTTCCAGACTTAATAATGGATTTATCATTTCAGGCTTTAAGTAATTATAACTTTATTGCAAAAGATGTCACTATGGATTTTTTCATTTGCCTGGAAACACGCATCTGCAGAGATTTTAATATAAATCCTAGATTAATTACTTTCATTTAAATTCCCTGCATATTTCAATATGGAGCATCTAAGTGAAGCATCATTTCTTAAAAGATGACAATACTGAATCACAATTCATGAGTGTTTAACGGGCCAGGTCCATGACTCTCCTCTCTTAGCAAACAATCTTCTTCTTTTATGTGTATATACAGTTATGTTTATGAAAACTATTTAAAAATGCTTTAACACAGACATCTTTTTAGATACAACTTGTAAAAATCTATCCTCATACTTCATATGGCTTTTCAAGTCACGTCTCCAGCAGAAGTAGCAGTTCAGGGAAGTCTTGAAGAGTATTAGACCCTTCAACAGGATCACAATGGAGAAGATGAAAAGGTGACTCAAAAACTTGTATCGATCGCAGTCACAGATGCATCACAGAAAGTGATCTTTATCACAAATTCTAGCACAGCACCAATGTAAGATACCATTTCACACTACGTTCCATAGCCCTACAGATTATCATCAGAGCTCTTCATTCTCGCATTCCTTTAAAAGCCATCAATACAGTTATTTAAGTTGTCAAAAGTTACACATCAAAATAAACACATGGATGTGGATGGGTTTTCTACATACCTCCACAGTGGTCAGGCTTTCTGCCAGCTCAAACAGACATCATAACATGGATTTACTCTATGAAGTGCTTCTTTGAAGTCACATTGTCTTCTTCAGAAGAACTAGCTTACCGAGTAAATAGCAGCAGAATTCAGGATTCCTTCTGGATACAAGCTCACTGAAGGCAGCCTACCTGCATCTCTGCATCTTTACAGAGCCAGAAGACCACGGGCTTCACTTTCAGAGCTTGTTTTGCTTCACCTTTTCAGGAAGGAGTTGTCTCCTGACAGTATCGTCGCCTCTTGTCAAATCCATTTACCACTCCCCTGTTTCACCTCCTTCTCTTTTCCACAGCTACCAAAACTGATCTTGCAGGCAGTGAAAGAAGATGAAAGAAAGGATGCAGAAAACAGAAGAGAGGGGAAAATGAAAAATGAAAATGGGAGGCTCCTGGGAAAGGAGGTGCAGACAAACTAGGGAGAATATTTTTTTTAACTGGGACACTGACAGCCCAGTTAATTTTGTGTAAGGCTTTGTTATTTAAAATGATGAGCATTTTGTTAGAATTCAGTACACTTACTTAATGTTGCTTCCACTGCTCATTAACAGCTCTCTTCTGGATTACTAATCTACGAGGCCTTCAACCATTGGTTTTGAACAGCTCATCTTCCAGCCTCAATGCTTGATCACCCTAGAATGCTTAAATACCTCCTGAGCAGGAAACACCTTCATGTTAATTATATTAAATGTCAGAGCTGAAGCCTGCCAAGCAGTTCTGAACACAGTAAACCAGGCACAGACTCTTTGTGATGAGTAAAAACAATGCGCTCCTATAATGGAATCATTACATGTAAAGAAAAATCCTCAGAAAAAGACAAAATAAGGTCTTAACTTTGAGGAAGCTGGTTACAACAAACTATTTCTATCTCTGGCACTGATCTGTGGCCACGCCCCTACAAAAGAAATAAGTTTATCTTGTCTCTTAGATTTAACAAACAGCCAGAGCAGAGGTGCCTAATCTCAACGCACATGTACTTCTGCATGAAAACAAGTTTGATTTGTCCACCACATGCATTAACTTTCAGGCACACCTACTCTTCTGTTTGGGTCAGGTCTATAATTAATGAAATCTCCCTCTCCATGTGACAAGCAAATTTTTATATCATCCCCCTTACCTTTGATTAAAGATGCCATCTATAAAACTATAAGATTACTATGGTAGTGTTTGAAGAAGTATTTGATTTAAAACAAAAACTCAAGAGAGTGAACTCACTCTTAATAGCCTACAGCTATAGCATTGCATATTCTTACGTGTACCTGACCTGGTCTGTACTGAGCAGGAGTAGCCTCCATGGTGTTTGCTGAAGGAAGGAATTTTCATTGCAGTAAGTGTCATGCTTCAGCTCTTTGTCATCAAGAAATGAATTGTTTCGGTGACAAACCGCATTGTTCAAGTGTGCGTGAATACCATCTCAGGGAGTTTTATGGGCTTTCAGTGTGCAAGCTGCTGAATGCTTCAAGTCTTAAAATGTCCCTGTGACCATTTAAAAACAAACAAAACACCAAAAGCTCCACATACAAAGTTTTCTGGAGTTCTTTTGGAGCCAAAGGTGTTGGTTCCATCCCAGTGTCTCAGTAGGTTAAGTAGCTCGGTTTGGCTGTGCGTCTTACGCAAGATGTTTAATTGACAGTTGAGTACAAAGAGTAATTAAGCAAACATCTCAAATCACAAAAAATAATTCTACTGCCATTTCAATCACATTTTAATTTTAAAATAGTTCACACAGTAAACTTTATCCTAAAGCATCATGTGGTACAAATGCATTACGAGCCTTGGACTTCACACATGAAATGCAAGTCGTTCTGGAGACAGTTCAAAGACTGACTTAAGTCATCTAGGATGTCCTATTTACAATAGCTGACTACAGAGTCATCTGCCAGCAACTCTGTAGTTACCTGCTAAAACCTTCTATTTTAATTTCTGCATTTGCCTACTTTCAACCCTCTAAGGGCTAGAACCAGTTTAACAAGGCATTTATCTCATCATTTGTGACCCAGATGGGGCAACTCATTCACAAGGGACAAGAAATCAGAATCTCCCACAGATAAAGCCTAAGGATCTGGGGGCAAAACGCTTTTGATACTTGGTTTGAGACAGAAGAGTATTTTGCCATGGTGATTTTTCAAAGTATAATGTAAACCCCTCCTTTCTTAAAAATATTCCTGCAGCTAAAGGAGCCACAGATTCCTTTCCAAAATCCTAAGTAATCTCCAAAAGAGAGCATGAGTAAACAAGTGAGGTAATCAACAGTCTCGTAGTAGAATCAGTTATGCAAGGGAAAAGAAAGAAAGCCATCGTGTTTTCATTGTACTACATGCAAAATGAGACAAGGCACAATTTCAAAATCTTTGGACCCAGTCTTCAAACCCAGACCTTCAAGCACTCTAAAAGCCTCCTCTAGGCTGCTGTGTGCAGTAAATGCACATATGAAGATGCAGTCAACCTGGCAACAGACCTTTAGGACTGCGAAGTTTCTTGCTGCAAAGATACAGACCCTGAAATCTCTGTCAAGAGATACTCATTAACCACAATGCAGAACTGTACTTTTTTCTGTCTTCAAATGCAATAATACCAACTTCAAAGAAGTCAAAGATCAGGAAGAGGCAACTAAGAATGACAAATAGTTCCTAAATACTTGAAATTTATTTTTGAGATAGATTATTTCATTAGTTTAAATGTTATAAAATAGTAAATTATAGGTATAAAAAGAAAATGGCATGCTTTTGCAGAAGCATCATAAAGAAATAGCATTATTGAAAGACCTCTGCTGATCTGTTTCCATCAGAAGGCAGCACTGTAGCCTGGTCTGTAAGTCTGTTAATTAGAAATCTTTAACATAAGAAAAGTAAATGAAACACACCGTTTTCTATTAATGTTTCCATTAATTAACAGGAACAAAAAAAACCAGGAGCTACAGAAACAAGAGGACTCTGAAGTCTTGGTTTCCCTAATGAGAGCTAGTTCAACATAATTTTAATAATTTTGGTCTCACTAATTAACACATGCAGTGACATTTTTACGAACTTCAGAACAGCAATGGCTGTACCTGGAAGCAAGACTGTGTATCCTTCTCAGGCAATGGTCTATGAGGTAAGTTCAGCTGTACAAAATAACTTACACAAGTATCCTCAATACACCTCTTCCTTAAGGATGTGTCAGAACAGTAGTGAAAACGGAGGCAATAAACACGAATCAAGCTTTACAAATTTCAGCACAAAAATCTAGAATTAACAACCTACATTTTACACACTCATCTCATTATGGGTATGAAACCAGCTCATTCATTAAAAGTTTATTTTCTTACCACGTAAGTCTGTAAATCCATTTTTATCTTCACAGTATTTATCAGAAGTCACAAAATAGGTTAAAATGAAATGTCGGTCTCCTAACAAAAAATTTCCAGCTCAGGTATAGCTGGTATAGCCAAACACCTCCCCATGTTAATTGGCATAAAACTAATTAATAAAGCAGTTGTGATGCAGAAGAAAAGATGGAAACCCTCTAGAAGATAAATACAAGAAGGGGCAAACCAAACTGATTATGTTATACTCTGCTTTCCTTTTCCTTGATTCTATGTCCTTAGTAATTCTTTTTTTAATGCTCTACCAGGCAAATACTCAAAGAGTTGGCTCAAAAGTCAGTTTTGCTACAGAAACTTTGGCAGGCACTTAGTAAACTATTTCTGTTAAAAGACTCTTCTCATCCCTAGTAAAAAGGCACAGAGTTTTCATAAAAGAAAAGCCTCAGTTCCCCCTTGGTTTTGTAAGCCACATGCAGCAGCAGGTCTGCACTGCACTCTGTACACAGGTACCAGAAAACAGAGAAGTGCCCTGGAAAGCCTGGGCACACTGAACCATGGACCACAACACCAGAAGATGCAAGAAGACTGAAGGGTTCTGTTTTACAGCTAACTTTTTGAACTAGAACTGTCTCTCCTCCTCAACCCTCACCTTCATTATTAAATTGTAATTTGGGCTAGATTAAATGATAGTGGAGCAGCATAAAAGGAAGGGTGCAAAACTAACCAAAATAAACACATTTGGGACAGATTATTGAGCAGATGTAAATAATGAGACTGTTCCAGCATATGAGACATAAAGAAACCAGAGTGGAAGAAGTAAAACACTTCTCAAAGTATGAGAGATGGAGTGTGAGGACTTCTTCAACAATTAGCATTAGGAGGACTCCTCAAGCCATTTTTTAAATCATATATTTCTTCTTCTTGGAGGAAAGTTTCAGGAAAAACTAATTTGTATAAACATTAAAAAATTGTCTGCAGTGATTCAAGCTTTTGCAATTTGTTGTTTTCTGTTGCACTTGTTCTATGTAGGTGCCATGTAAAAATTCAAACTCAAATATTGAGTAATACAATGTAATCAACAGATAAACGGCATTAAAGCCAAAAGAAAAGGGTGTAGGAGGTAAAATCTAGTATTATTTGCACTGCAGTTATGCTGAGAATCTTTTGAGTCTCACTGTGGTAAGCCCTGTACCAAAACCCGGGTATGTCCAGTAAGAGGGAAGGGAGGAGACACAATTACACTGAAACATCTGCAATTATCCTAACAGTTTCAGCCCAGCAGCTGCTTCATCAGATTTATCACCACCAAGACCCAGCATCTGCCAGGTAAGACTTGTGGCAGGAGGCACCAACACGACGTAACAGCTGGTGTGAACATCAAAGCCACCGAGAGGACGTGAGCAAGTTCCCGGGAGTCATCCGCGATGGACACAACATAGGTACCTCTATGGTCTTCCAAATCAGGATCGTGGGACAATAGTGACAGTCACACCAACTTGGTGGCATTTCCAGTAACCTCCAGGGTAACAGATGTATCAGTGATAACACTTCACCACTCCCTAAGTGATGCAGGACAGCAGGGGAATGTCACACTGCGGTAAGGTATGATCAGCTATTCGCTTGGACATGGATTTGTGTCCAGATTCCTGCTCACATGGATCAAGAAATACAAATAGAGAAGTTCAACAACTAGTATTCAAAAAGGAAGTCTACAAGGAAGAAAGAAAACTTATACAACAAAAAGTTAAAGAGAGTGAAATAAGGTTAAATGTGCAAACCTGTATTTCATTAAAGCATTAAAAAGACATTATTTAGTTTATTCTACAAATGAAGTGGGACAATTTTTTCTCTAATTATGTGATAAAGCATACTGAGCAAAACCAGCCTTTCCTGTCTGTCCTAGGCAATCTTATTAAGCTCTGAAGTCTAGGATTTACTTTTCCTTGCTCTAAGCTTACTAACTACAAATGTTTTCATTTGTAAAAATTATCACGGACTTTTCTAAAATTAAGTTGCAACTCTGACCTCATGTGCACCCCAGGCAGTTCATTTCAAGAGCTTTCAAAATACAATGTCATTTCTTAATTCCTTTTAAAAAAAATCAGCCTTAAACTTCCTTTATTAATTTGGCTATTCCTACATCAAAGATTGTGTGTGGGTTTTAAACATACATAAAACAATATTGTTCATCAGCTTTATATAAGAGAATATTCATTTTTTTGGCAACCTGGATTATTTCACAGTGACTTTTCTGATCTTCCCAGTCACAGCTGTTTGGTTCTTTCCTGTGTCTTCCAGAGTATGCATAAAACTCACCCCACGTTTAACTATCAAGGTTCTTCCACCAATTTTTCAGACCACAAAGTGATATAATAAATATTTCAGTGAAGAACAAATCATTCACTATGGAAAAGCACCTAAGGGCATGCACTGGGTCTGGCTGGAATGGAGTTAATTTTCTTCATAGCATTTCATATGGTGCTGTATTTTAGATCAAAACAGAAAAACACATCAAAGTTTCAGCTGCTGCTGAACGGTGCTTGTACAGCACCAAGACTTTATCAATTTCTCATACATTCTCCCCAGCAAGTGGGCTGGCAGGGAACAGCTGACCCAAACTGATCAAAGGGATGGATATTCCACAGCATGTAACATCGTGCTCAGCAATACAAACTCTGTTTTTGTGACGGGGATGTCTTTCCAAAGCAGCTGCTGCTCAGACACTGGCTGGGCACTGGTCTGCTGGTGGAATTATTGAGGGACTGTGCATCAGTTGGGATTGTTTTTCTTCTCCTTTGCTTATTAAGATATCCTTATCTTGACCCATGAGTTGTTGGAACCCAAAGTGCAGAGAATATTTCTCTGCCTGTTTTGAAGGGTTCTACCCCCCTGGACAACACTGGTTTTGACCTTTGTCCATGGAGAAAATTACCAACACTCTGGGAAGAATTAGAATCAACACTGATGTGAACTAGATAGAGTAGTTTGTAAGATTGTCACAGGGTGAAAAGTTTAGAGGTTTTGGGTTTGTTAATGTAGTAAATAGATAAAAGCTAAAAACTTCAAAATGGAGGATTGTTGTTGTTCTCCAGGCCTTTTTTCTTCTTCTTCTACCACTCCATATTCTGCAGTAAAAGTAATTTAGGGTGATTGTTCGAAAAATTCCGCAGTTCCTGTACACGCAAGAGGGTGATTTATTGAACATTGGTAGAAAAGTAAAAATATCTTTCGTTTTAAGCTTCCATTGGGTGATTTGCCTTTAAAAGGGCTGTGTAGTCATAAGGGGGGCATTTTTCTGTATTCTTTACAGGGTGCTGTGTCTAGCACTCTGTTCCTCTGATAAGACTTATTAAAACAACTATCTTGAAGCAAGGAATTTGAAGACTCCTCCCATCTCTTCAACTTTCTGGTCAGGACTCTATAAATTGCCCCCATCAGGGGGAATACCATAAATCACGGTAAAGTGATAATAAGTTTTTTCTTGCTTTTGCTCTTCCAATTCTCTCCCCCATCCCACTGACAGGGAGGAACGAACAAAGTGGGTGGGTGCTTAATTGCTGGCCAAGGTCAACCCATCACAAAGCAAAACCCTTCTCATGGGTCTGGGATTGGGATTCCGTCACAATAAAATGTCCTCAGGAGATTACATATGTTCCAAGGCCTATTTATGAAACTCGTACCATTTTTTGGTTATCATGCAAAAATGTACACTGCTCTGGTTTTACTTTACTTTGCCATCATGTTGCACTATTTCTTTCACTTAAAGAAAAAACGTTTTAATTCAATCCTGTGTGACTGTTCTAAACAGAGAAAAAGAAGATACCAGACTTAAATCAGGACTGGAGCCATAAATACATACCAGTAGAAGCATACATACTTGGTGAGCTTTTTGTAGCAGTACCTATGCATTGGATATTCTTCACATGTAGCTTAATGTTCTTTGCATTGATGTCATAAAGGACAAAACACACCCAAAATTTCAGTTTCCTCATGAGCACGTGATCCCAGTCTGCCATATGTGTAGAGCAAGTGGTTGCAGAAGGTGCCTATGCACTACATATCTTCAGGAAAGCTAAGTAACACATTAAAAAAATTCCATTCTTTTATTTGTGGTTGTCCACAGGCACACACATGAATAATAACAAAGGAATAATCAGCTAACTCAGAAGTGGGAAGTGAAAGGAAGACTTCAAGGAGTGTTTTGCTGCATATACCATCAAATTTGGATGTCCTCAGAAAATGTGTAATATTTCATGAATGTGGAACTGTAAAACTGTCCTTTGGACCTCTTAAATAAGACAAATACAGCTTCTGACCATGCTGGAGGTGCTACTTCTCCAGCAGCCTGGATCAGTTCAGTAAATCCATCACCCAGAGGACATTTGTTTATAGGCACAGAGCCTGTTCCCAAGGCTGTCTGCTGGACTACCAACAATACTGGCAGGCTGTTTGATGTGGTGGCAGGTTGCCAGTCCACCACATCTTAGACCTTAACTCTCTGAAATCTTCTGTAGAGTGTTCATCTACAATCACTTCATCTTGAGAGGATGAGCTGGAAACAGGACTCCAACACTTATGAGCTCACTTACTGTCTTCCAAACATTTTCTTGCCATGGGGACTGCTCCTGGGTGGATGTGGGGCTGAAGAGTCTCTAATTAGGCCACCCTGTCCACCACAAATGCCTTGCATCCCTAGACTGTCTCAGAAACCATCTTTTCTTTCCAGGACCTACTCATATTGCCAAAGACTGAGAATATTTACACCCATCACATCCTCCTAAATTTGTGCGAATGGTGAGGAGTCATAGAGAAAGGCAACACCCTTCCTCTGCACAGAGGTAACTTCAGTGCCAAAGGCAGCAGGGTCATGACAGGAACTGAATGGCATCAGCTGCACTGTTTCAAGTCCTGGAGCATTAGTCAGTGTTGCCTGTTGCTCTCATACCCTGACATACCCTGGCTTCTCTGCCAAATACAACCTGGCATCCTGGCTTGTGCCAGCAATGGTACTGGACACCACAGTGATAGTAAGGATTACATAACAAGATACCACAGGGAGCATCATGCCCAGATTGTTTCCTTATTGCCCCTTGATAGTGATTTGACCCTGGCAGAGATGCAGAAGGCACTGCAATGCCACAGCACCTGTTCCTCACCCAAGCACTTTGGACCAAGCAGGTCACCAACATCTAAAGCTGCATGAGCACCAGTGGAAAATATTCATGTTCCCAGTTTTGGGAGGTGCTCACTACTCCTCCAGATGCCCCCAATCACTGCCTTGTTTGTTCACGTGTCCTTCTTCAGCTTTGTGAACTCGGTGACAAAGGACCTAAACCAATGAACCCCAGTTTATTAAAAATATTGGAAACTGAAGTTAAAAGCTCCATGAGAACAAGAAACTTGCACTCAGGCTGAGGAGTGTTTGAAATATAAGAAGTCTGGCCCTTTGTTCCTCTGATAGGAAGCACAAGTGGCAGCAGCAAATCTGTGGATCCTTGTGGATATTGCTAGATTAGAAAGTCCTTATGTTTGAGCACAGTCACCACACACACATGCATCCCTGAACACGAACGAGGACCACTGCTCAAAAGCAAAGCAGACTATTTAAAATACATGTGCAAAGAAAAAGGCTCTGCCAAACTCTTGTTCTGAGGAGCTGTTATGATAATTTCTCTATTTTCGACCAATTTCTAACATCTCCTGTAAAAACCTGACCCTAAAGTTCAGAAAATGGCATACTCAAAATACTCTCCAAAGCTTCGGTATTCACAGGCTAAAATAACAAGGAAAAGAGAGGCAAGCAAGGGCTACCCAGGGAAGACATAAGAAATGCTGAATCAAGTAAGTTCATCCACATTTCAGCATCCAGTTAGACAGTATTTATTTTCATGACCTTAACTCGTAACAGCCTTTATTTCACTGCTGTTTCCCCTGACACTCTTAATGTGATTGGAGACGCAAAGGTAACTGCATCTGCATGTGTTCTTCCCACAAACTGAGTAAGAGGCTGCTTGGAAGAGGATTCACAACTCTTTTCAAAAGTAAAACACCAGATGGAATGTTACATGCACTGAGGAAAAAAAAAATCACCAAGTAACAAAACCCACCCTTGAAGAAGGACCCTGATTTCTTTTGAAAGTAAAAAAAAAGGAAGCACACACATCATGGCGTGCTGCTGCCAACACCTGGCTGCTCACACTTGCTTCATTAGATGACATAAACAATTAATTTGTCATCAGCAAAATTTATTCATAATCATCTACACATGTAATAGACATCCTGCTAGTAAGAAAACACAGTTGTAAACCAAAATGCACGTTAGATGAAAGCAACTATTATATCTTGTATACATTTTTAAAATTTATATCAAGTCTACCCTACACACCTAGGCTGCAATACAGCCTGTATATCTGTGAGTTAATAAAAATATATTTCAGAATTATGAGAGAAACACATCAGATGGTGGATAGTCTGGAGATTACTATGTCGAAAAAAAGAACTGAGGGAATTGCATGTTAGTAAAAAATAAGTAATATTACTAACAAGAAAGAAATCCTGCAGTCTCTGTTGCAGAGTCTCGACCAGGAAATTAATGGTAAACTCTTATCAACTGCTACTTCATGTGAAACAAAGTCAGAATGGATACATCTCACTGTGGAACTGAAGAAATGTGGGAAGAAATGAATACATAATAGCACATTGCTTTGGCAGCTCTCCCACGGTAATGACAGGAGAGTTCAACTTCAGCTGGAAAAGCCCATCCAGTCCATTACTGGGTGAGAAAGAGCTCCGTGGAACACAACAAAGAACAGTGGGAACAGACGATTTCTGGACTTGGACAAACCTTAACCAATTATCAAAATGTGGAGTCCTTAGAGCATAAAGGACTTGCTTTAAGCTGGATGCAGGAGAAGCCCTGCTGCAGAAAACAGGCAGGGAGGGGGAAAGCACTGTTTAGAAGAATTACACAAGGAAATATGCCAAAGGTTGTCAAGTAACTCAGATCTAACTTAGAAGAGATTAGACATGTCCAAACAGGTATACAGACCTTTCTTTTTCTTTTAAAGCCTAACAAAACCAATCAAAATTAAACTGCAGAGTTAACTAACTGCAAGTTAATCACAATGGCTGTGATATTAAGGAATCACCCTGATCATACCTAGCAAAATCTCACACACACACACACACACAAAAAAAAAAGAGAATTAAAACAATTCCAAGGAAAACGACTGACAAGTAAATTTTTGAAGAGAAATCAGACAAAGTAAACAGGCATCCAACAGTGAGAAGTGATCCAAATACCTTTCTAACAGTAATTAAACATCTCTCATGGCCTTACTGTATTTTGTACTTCCAGAAGAAACTTGACAGAATATTAAAACATAAATACTCATCACAAAAATCTTGATTAAATCAAGCAACACTACAATGTCATCAAAAATACCATTGTGCTCAGTATTTGAACTTGCTAGAGCACATGTAGACACAGAAATTGAGAATTCAAAGTTGCCAAGTTTTTGTTGGACACTTCCTGTTCAGTTTCTCTGCGGCAGCCAAAGCAAGCACCCCTGTAACATGCAATCCTCCCTCGAATACCTCCAGGTGAGCCCTGAACTATTATTACTGCCTCCAATGCTGCCCCACTGGTTTGGCAGCTAGTGGGACATTCTTCCAGCACCAGCAGCCCGCCAGCAGCTCCTGCCAGGCTCACACACGGCTTCGGAGCACTGTACTCTGCAGTGGGGAGAAAAGAGACATAAGCCCATTAAATCTAGGTTCGTTCAGGATGCAGAGGTTTCATGAAAATACTCAGGACTAAATTACTACACTTTTTCACAATGTTTATACTTGAGGTCACCTTTTGATCATGTTTTTGTATTAAAGTCTCACTTCATACTTACAGGGGAACAAGGGGCACTTTTCACGTAACGAACAGACTAGTTTATCATCTGACTAGATTAACTTCTGATAAAAACTTACATTATGAAATACATGCAGATTTTTTAATTTTTTATTTCTTTATAAGGTACTCTTAGCACCCTGGCACACACGTAGAAGTTTTGGATAAGAATCCTGTTTGTTTTGAACTTAAGTTTATAAAAATGAAAGCATCCTCCTAGATTATCCTTCGATCCAAACGTAGTATGTTTGCACTAACAGATTTTTCTCGAAGGTAAAGGTGAGAAGTTAGGTATCTTGACAGAAAAAGCTGCATTTAGGCCTCAGATTTTTTAATGCTAATTTTAAATTTTTTGTTTGTTTTATCAACTATATGGAATCACTAGACAGTCATGTTGTACCTCGACTCATTTTTGTCCTTTCATAGTGAATTACAGTGAAAACATGAAGTCTCTCCCACAGAATCTAACTCACCCATAAATTTATCTCATCTGGAATACTGAAAATCCTGTGTTAAAATAACTAACTCTACCTTAACTCAAAGGCTATATAGTAAAGTTTTCTACTCGTCCCAAGACAGGAAGATATCATCTAGATCTTATTGAAGAACTGGTTAGTTCAATTACCAGTCGCTCCAAGCCACAGATACAGGGCCTAAGATAGTGCCAACAATGAGACAGACTCATATGTTTAATAGCACAGCTCTGGCTGCCTTTGGATTTCTACTCTTCCAACAGAGAGGACAGAAACCTCCACAATTCAGGCTTGTTAGAACTTTAAATACAAGCTTTTTCCTGAAAACATCAGGAGGTTTCAACCCAAATACAGAAGAGCCCTGGCTACACTCTATTTCTGACAGGAAATGTGACAGGAATGGGCACTGAGCTGTTCGTCAGGAACCAGGGAGTCCATTTCACGTGAATACACTTATTACCTGCAGGACTGTCACTTACATTGCATTTAAAATACTCCCCTGTGGAATGTTTATAGGCCTCTCAGCCTCTTTTTTAATTCTTCACTTCATACACACCCTTTAAATTACACAAGGACTAAAATGCCTGATAAGTTCTGCTCTGAAATTGCAAATGATATGTACTCATTCAGAGCTTTTGAGAGATGCCAACTTTTGTTTTGGTCTTTTGTGCTGTTATTTACTATTTGCATAGTCAAAACCAGACTCCATTATTCTAGACATTTGATAAACACACAACCCAAGCCACCACAGCCTGGGAGATATTACTCTGTAAACCAACAACACAGACAGAAGGTGTGAGAAAAAGATCTCTTGCTGCCTAAACTGAAAACAGACAAGGGTACCTCCCACTGAATAAGTTGAGGAATCCAGCCACAAATCAGAAGAATCCCACAAAGTTAACTCAGAATATGTCTACAAGGTGGGGTGAGGGAAACGTCTGTGCTCAATGTGCCCAAGTCCAAATCAGCCAGGTAAAAAGCAGCTTTAGTTTAAAAGCTGTGTCACTGTGTTAGCTGGGTGCTGTGTCTGCACATTTGTCCTTCCAGGCTGACTACATGAGATTTTCCTCAGTGCTGTAGAAACAAATCCATCAGCCCAATCAATCAATCTGCCTCTCTACAGAACGTGATAGCATTAAGCTGTTTTTGTTGATGGTAGCTAGACAAACCAAGCTATGTTACTTCCAAAGAGAAGGTACCTTGTTCCTAGACAACTTCCAACCCAGGGAGGTGGGACCCTACCTGGAGTGCTGCATCCAGCTCTGGGGTCCCCAGCACAGGAAGGACACTGAGGAGCAAGTCCAGAGGAGGGACACCAAGTTGATTAGAGGAATGGAGCACCTCTCATCTGAGGAAAGGCTGAGGGAATTGGGATTGTTTAGCCTGGAAAAGAGGCTGCTTCAGGGTAACCTAATTGCAACCTTCCAGACTCAGCAATTTCTTCCTCTTCACCAAGCACACAAATCTTCAAAGAACATAACCTTTTCATTTCCACAGCAGAGAGAACATAGGATAGATATCATTTCCATCCCTATTTTCTCCCCTACTCCTTCAGCTTTTGCACATAGCTAAGGGAGGTCACAAAGATGCTTCAAGAGGGGACAACAGGGAAGGTCCAGCATGTATGTACAGGTGTCCTCCCTATGCCATGGAGAATGAATTATTTGTACTATATCTGTAAAACAGTGTAACCAGGGGTGAATCATCAAAACACTCTCCTTGAAGATGGAGATGGCACTATAATGTTACAGAATCTTATTAAAAATCATATGGTTTAATTTTATGCCAAATGTGTTTATATTGTACCAAAATCCTAAATATATATTTTGTCACAAGAATTACTGGTTACTCACTAAATAATTCATAAGTGGCACAGGATTCCCAGCCAAGGGTAGGAAAATGTGTCAGGACTGCTAATCACACAGCACCTCCCTGGCTGTTGTGGAATGTCCACTGTGAAATCCCATGGGTGGTTTCCAAGGAATTAAAATTATGGAAATCAAACCAAACAGATCAGGAAAACTTTCTGAAAGCCAAAGAATAAGAAACTATAGGGCACTCCCCCAGAAATCCACAGGTTCACAGTGACCTTGCACTTCTCAGTGCTGAGTCTCTGCAAGTCCTTAGTCTCCATACTATTCTACTATCAAATATTATCAGCAGCACGCCCTTGTGACAATGTGGGCTACCTGTACATCTCCTGTGCATGAAAGGTGTACAAAATGATGTGAGTACAGAGAAGGGCCACCGAGATGCTTAGATGCTGGGGTATGAGGTACAAGAAACACCCGGAAGAGTAGAAACTGGCTGCTTAGCAGGAAACAATCTCTGCTTGGAGGTGCACAGGGAAAGACTAAGGTGCAAGGGGTGCAAGTTGCAGCATGAGAAATTCTGCTAGCCTCCTGCCAGGAAAAAACATACAACCTCCTCACCTCCTAAAAAGCAGCCTCTCCTCACAAGTCCACTGATTTTAGAGGTTCTCTCCCACTTTCCTAGCATTAATTAGAAGTCATCTACATGACTCTCCATGAGCCCTGAGAGACTGCATTGTGGCACCTGCTCCTGGCCATAAAGAAGGGACAAATGGAAAACTACAGTTTCCACTAGGCCACACAACTTAAGTTTTCTGCTCTACTGCTCATAGTCTGTGGACTTGGGTGCTTATGCTTCTGGATTTGAATGGCATTGGACAGTATTCCTGACCTACAGCCTTGCTTCAACAGCAGCACCACAGCTGTGGCACCAGCAACTGTTCAAAATACGCTGGAGACAATAAAGAAGTAGCTTACAAAGAAGAAACACCAACTATAAAAAAGCTGATTAAAGGATGCACAGGGGCCCCTCTGTTTGCCTGTATTTCTTAGAGTACTTATGGAGTGATTAAGCTGTACAAGGAGCACTGCAATAAGGTATCCTTACTGAGATTTTTATATTTTCTTTTGTCAAAATGTTGGAAAATGTGAAATATGTAAAAACTTTCTTAAGAAAGGAGGTTTTTTGATATTTGATCTTTGTATACATTCAAGCCTAATCAACAAGAAGGGAGATTTAATTTGTGAAACAGACAGCAGCCCACAAGCTCTAAGCGATGTCCAGGTGTTAGAAAGACAAATTACTTGTTGGTAGAAATGCCTTGTTAAGCTTCAGGGCCTGACAGGTTTCAGCGATCTCATACCTACAGGGAGGTTAACAAAGTTGGGAAGAAGGATGTACCACTGACAGCAGACACAAAGAATGCAGAAGTTATGGGCCACAGGGACACTGGGCAGAACCCCCAAGATAAGGAAGAAACTAATAAACCCTACCCAGCAACTGTGCTGAATCAGCTCTGACCGGGGAAAAGGTAATTCCACAGGGGGAGATCCCAACCACCGACTCATTGACCCAAAACCCCATCGGCCCAAAAGAAGAGAAACACCAATGGGACTGATTAGCATGAGAAGCGAGAGAATCATTAACCAATTGAAGGTATAATACTAATTAATAAGAGAACTGTGCAACTTGTAGCCAATGAGTTAATGCTTCTGCTTGCTAAAATGTATAGTGAAAAGTTTTGGTAGTGCTGGCTTTGTGGGTTTGACACCCAGCACCCCTTTCTGCCNGGGATTGTTTAGCCTGGAAAAGAGGCTGCTTCAGGGTAACCTAATTGCAACCTTCCAGACTCAGCAATTTCTTCCTCTTCACCAAGCACACAAATCTTCAAAGAACATAACCTTTTCATTTCCACAGCAGAGAGAACATAGGATAGATATCATTTCCATCCCTATTTTCTCCCCTACTCCTTCAGCTTTTGCACATAGCTAAGGGAGGTCACAAAGATGCTTCAAGAGGGGACAACAGGGAAGGTCCAGCATGTATGTACAGGTGTCCTCCCTATGCCATGGAGAATGAATTATTTGTACTATATCTGTAAAACAGTGTAACCAGGGGTGAATCATCAAAACACTCTCCTTGAAGATGGAGATGGCACTATAATGTTACAGAATCTTATTAAAAATCATATGGTTTAATTTTATGCCAAATGTGTTTATATTGTACCAAAATCCTAAATATATATTTTGTCACAAGAATTACTGGTTACTCACTAAATAATTCATAAGTGGCACAGGATTCCCAGCCAAGGGTAGGAAAATGTGTCAGGACTGCTAATCACACAGCACCTCCCTGGCTGTTGTGGAATGTCCACTGTGAAATCCCATGGGTGGTTTCCAAGGAATTAAAATTATGGAAATCAAACCAAACAGATCAGGAAAACTTTCTGAAAGCCAAAGAATAAGAAACTATAGGGCACTCCCCCAGAAATCCACAGGTTCACAGTGACCTTGCACTTCTCAGTGCTGAGTCTCTGCAAGTCCTTAGTCTCCATACTATTCTACTATCAAATATTATCAGCAGCACGCCCTTGTGACAATGTGGGCTACCTGTACATCTCCTGTGCATGAAAGGTGTACAAAATGATGTGAGTACAGAGAAGGGCCACCGAGATGCTTAGATGCTGGGGTATGAGGTACAAGAAACACCCGGAAGAGTAGAAACTGGCTGCTTAGCAGGAAACAATCTCTGCTTGGAGGTGCACAGGGAAAGACTAAGGTGCAAGGGGTGCAAGTTGCAGCATGAGAAATTCTGCTAGCCTCCTGCCAGGAAAAAACATACAACCTCCTCACCTCCTAAAAAGCAGCCTCTCCTCACAAGTCCACTGATTTTAGAGGTTCTCTCCCACTTTCCTAGCATTAATTAGAAGTCATCTACATGACTCTCCATGAGCCCTGAGAGACTGCATTGTGGCACCTGCTCCTGGCCATAAAGAAGGGACAAATGGAAAACTACAGTTTCCACTAGGCCACACAACTTAAGTTTTCTGCTCTACTGCTCATAGTCTGTGGACTTGGGTGCTTATGCTTCTGGATTTGAATGGCATTGGACAGTATTCCTGACCTACAGCCTTGCTTCAACAGCAGCACCACAGCTGTGGCACCAGCAACTGTTCAAAATACGCTGGAGACAATAAAGAAGTAGCTTACAAAGAAGAAACACCAACTATAAAAAAGCTGATTAAAGGATGCACAGGGGCCCCTCTGTTTGCCTGTATTTCTTAGAGTACTTATGGAGTGATTAAGCTGTACAAGGAGCACTGCAATAAGGTATCCTTACTGAGATTTTTATATTTTCTTTTGTCAAAATGTTGGAAAATGTGAAATATGTAAAAACTTTCTTAAGAAAGGAGGTTTTTTGATATTTGATCTTTGTATACATTCAAGCCTAATCAACAAGAAGGGAGATTTAATTTGTGAAACAGACAGCAGCCCACAAGCTCTAAGCGATGTCCAGGTGTTAGAAAGACAAATTACTTGTTGGTAGAAATGCCTTGTTAAGCTTCAGGGCCTGACAGGTTTCAGCGATCTCATACCTACAGGGAGGTTAACAAAGTTGGGAAGAAGGATGTACCACTGACAGCAGACACAAAGAATGCAGAAGTTATGGGCCACAGGGACACTGGGCAGAACCCCCAAGATAAGGAAGAAACTAATAAACCCTACCCAGCAACTGTGCTGAATCAGCTCTGACCGGGGAAAAGGTAATTCCACAGGGGGAGATCCCAACCACCGACTCATTGACCCAAAAACCCATCGGCCCAAAAGAAGAGAAACACCAATGGGACTGATTAGCATGAGAAGCGAGAGAATCATTAACCAATTGAAGGTATAATACTAATTAATAAGAGAACTGTGCAACTTGTAGCCAATGAGTTAATGCTTCTGCTTGCTAAAATGTATAGTGAAAAGTTTTGGTAGTGCTGGCTTTGTGGGTTTGACACCCAGCACCCCTTTCTGCCCAGAACTGTAAATAAATCAAATAACTTGACTATGTGTGTGGATTGGCCCCTTGTACACAGAGTAAAATAACCTATTTTGGGACAATAAAAATAGAAGTTGTACTTCTGGTGTTGGGCTCTACCTGAAACTCAGGATTTGGGGAATTCATCAAACATGTCTGATTTACATATTTTCATAGCTCAGGACATTTTAAAGTTTTAGTTTGGTTGACTTTATAACTGTGAATTCTAAATGAATAAAGGATTCAGATACCAAAAAGAAATTTTTTCCAACTAATATTTTTTAAATTTTTATTTCAGAATTTCCAAGTACAGTTCCAGAATAATACAGAAGATGACATCTCATTGTCTTTAAATAAATACTATGAGGTTTTTTTTTGGAGAGCACTAGAGGAGGCCAATCTCTTCTATTGATCAGTCTTTGCCTATCTTTCCCTTCTTGTTTTGAGGCAGCTCCTAATGATTAAATATTTGATGATAGATTGTGTGAGCTCATGGTATGTGGCTGCATGAACAAACTCGTGTGTGAAGATAAGCTGTACAGCAGAAGGTTTGCTGGCGTGACGAATATAAGAATCGTATATACAAAGATACACTGCTATCAGATACATTACATGCATGCAAACCATTGATGACTTCTGTCTGTTTTGAAAGCTGAAGAAGCTGCTTTTTTTTTTCCTTGCACAGGAATCTTTGATGACAGAACGGGTCCTCATGCTTTTATTCTATTTTAAAATGCAAGCTGCTAAAGGAAGAACTGTGTAGTATTAACAGTTCCCCATCTTTCCTATCACAGGATTATATTTCTAGCAGAATTTAACTTTCCTAAGCATTACTACCTTGGCTAAACTTCTGCAAATTAGACCATAGGTGTAGTAGCATCCTCTCCCCTTTCTTCTGCTTCCCCCATTCTCTTACTCTAGCCATCTGGGAAAAGTTTGTTTCCCATGCCTTTCCCAGCCTTCCCAAGAAAATGCAGAAGTAGGGATCAATCCCAATTCCCTAAAGAAACTTGGAAAGTCTTAACCACAATCAAATGAATAACAGAATACACTGTGAATAACAGGAATTATGCAAAAATGAGTCTCTAAAATCAGACTGCTTGTGAACAAAGAAGGTGCCTTAAAGCTGCACATGAAAAACCAGAACACAGTTTTTGAAGCTCATGACTGTTTGACTTTGCACTGAAGCATCTCCTACATGGACTATCAGCCTATGGACTCCCTCACACTGGGTAACATTGATGGAACTCAGATGCCCAAATTTAGATGTTGGAGGTGTCACCTTAAGGCAGCTTTTAAAGTCAATGAGAAAAAACTTGCACTTCTACAACGCAATTCATTTAGACACTCACCTTAAGGTGAGATGCATTGCACACCAGACATGACTATTTGCCCTCCTTGATTATGAAGTGAAGAACTATTTCAGATGCAGATATCTGAAATTAGAGGATATGCATGTCATCTTGTATATGAAGTAAATGAAACTAATTATATTGACCCTTTCTATAACATGCTAATTTCTATCTACAAATGCTGTCCTGCCTCTTCCCTGAGATCACCACAGGTGCAATAAAGTACCGCTCTTCTGCTTGTTCCACGCAAGCAGGAACCCACTAGAGTGTGCAGCATAAACTGCATGATGTAAATCTTGAGAGGGGGGAGAGGGAGGGAAAGATGGGACAGAGTTGTAGGAGCAAGGACCAAGACAAGGAGGAAAGGAAGAGACAAGAGATAGATATGTTGAGAAAGAGTAGAGACTGAAAACTGCTGTTTCCTCATTCAGACAAGTGGTACTCACTGAATTGGTATGCTTTCAGTATTTAATATTGTTTTTAGCACTCCATGCATTACTAAGTGCCAGCTGTACGCACCTGCATGCAATAAGAACTTTTCGTTTGTGCATCTTCCTGGGTGGTTTCTACAGTGATGTTTTGTAATTGTAATTTCCCAAATTTGTCACTATTTCCAAGTGTGGATCTGACACACTAAAAGCAGAGGTGCCAAGACTGGCACCTAGTTTGGGTAGGATAGAACCTGCTTTTCACAACAGTCCTTGTTTTAACAGACATTTAAATATTCAGTACAGAACTCCCATCACCTGAACAGAACTCAGCACTCCTATGGATCAGATTCACCCGGATACAGTAAGGTACATCATCTCTTCAAATAAACATCCAACAAAAACAGAAGCACCCAAAAAAATAAGGAAAAAATCCTTGCCTGTGAATGGCATGAGTCCATTAACTCACTTCTTTATTTTTTAAAGGTATTTTTTTCTAATTTAAGGGAACAAGCACGAGCAAAGGAAGTCAGCAATTCTTGTGCACCACAGCAGTCAGGAATGAGGTGCCACTCTTCTCTACCAGGATCTACCTTTCATACCCTGACATCCAAGCAGGCTGACCAGGAAGGCATCAGAAGTCTTACTGCTTCATATTTTTCAGACTGTCATTTCATTTTGAAAAGGACAAAATGAAAAAGAGAGTGCTCTTCACCATGGTGTCTGCACAGCCACCAAACCCACAGCTGATGTTAAACTCACGCAGCAGAGACAGATTACTACTTTCATGGCACAGATGTCATTACACTTTCACAGGACAGTATTTTTTAGTTCTTAAAAATGCAAAAAAAAAGGAAATTAATTTTTTGGCACGTCATCCCTCTAAGTATCTTTCTAGAAACATATAAGGACCTATTTCCTCATTAGGTCACAGTGCAGAAAAGAAATTCAGAAAAAAAAGTTCTGCTTTTAATTCTTTGATCATGACAGCTTAAGAGATCTTCTCTCCCCTATAAAAAAATTAAAATACTAAATCTTTATTCCTAATGTGTTATGCTTACATTACAGATTACCAAGAATTATACATCAAACCGAATTACCCTTTTCCATTTCCACTTCCCATTAACTAAGTGCAACTAGGAACACATCCAGAAATCCATATTCCGTCTTACAAAAGAACACAGGTGAATGGCTGAAAGTGGCTGTTTTTTTCAACCAGATGATGCACAAATGTGAAGTTACACATATAAAGTACATCAAATTGAGGGCTTGTACTTTACTATACAAAACAGCCACCTGTGTAACAGTTTTCTACATTTTATTCTTGTCAGTCAATCAAGCTGCTAATGGTCTGTGTTATTACTCTGTTTTTCACAGGATGAAGCATTTGGTCTTCATCTTTTTCCAAAATGTGATGTTACACATGGACTGTGGACCATAGCTCCTTCACCTCTTCTAACACAGAAGTCACAGAAGAGTAACTTAGAGAACATAGAAGTAGGGAAGAGATACTAGATCTTGGTCTCACTGACACTTTCTCCACTCAAAACATAACGTTTCTTCACATTCAACATATCTCGTGGATGTGCATGTTCCTCCCCAAGATAAGGTATAATTCCACAGCCTGACTTTCCTTGGATGCAGCCTAATGCTGTTTCCCTTTCCTTATTTTTATGCTATTACTGAACCCTTAACAATTTTTGTTTCCATGCCAAATCACCGTAGAATAATAGTCACACAGGTTTCTTTGCCTTCACATATTTAATATGTTGATGAAGGTGAGCTGAGTTAATTTAATCAGAGGAGAGGAATAATAAAAACAAGGGGTGTTGCTGGTGGCGGCATTTCTAACACGGTCAGTAGCAAATATCCGTGTTTCTTGAAACTGAGGAAGTAATAAGCAGCAAACATATCCTCCTCTTTCATGGTGATTACACCGACACATCTGGGGCAAGAATCTAGCTACTGTTGTTTATATGGTAGCCAACTCATAACTGGACCAAGTAACTTGTCTGGTCTTGACCATCAAATACAAAAAGCTCCAGATTCATAGGGTTGCATACTTTGTGAGAAGCACTGCTAAACAATCACACCCCAAAGATATACAGTTTTCTTTGTCCTCCTGCAGTCAACTTCCTGCTCCAAAGTTCAATTCCAAGTCATCCTCTTCATTTTTAAAGTTGCCATTGGGTGGAGATCATTCAGTGTCCAAACCATGACAGCTGTGTAAAGACATGACCTCCAAGGGACCAAGTAAAAATTGGTTTCATAATATGATGCAGTTATCTGTGGCATGGTGACAACTGTAATTCTTTTCCATTTTTTTCACTGCACCTTCTTCTGTTTAGAGGCTCAGACTTGTAGGTATTATCTGAGGGAAAGAGATTCCACGAGCTTTTGCTGGAGAAAGTAACCAGAGGAGTTCATCTGGCTGCCCTGATTTAAGCCCAGACACCCATGAATGCAGGCAGTACAACACAAATTTCATAGAGACAGGAGAATGTACACTTGTAGTTTCAAGTTTAAGGCAGCTCGATACTTGTTTGGTTTTTATCACAAGATATTTTTTATGCCATACTGGGTACTGCTCTTCCAGATAAACAACTAACAGCAAGGAAAAGTATTAGCTACCTGATAAAATAACATCATAACATAACATAACAAGATAACAACAAGACTAGCAAAAGAGCTGATGACGAGATAATTTTTTAACTGGAGTATCATATAAATAGGTGTCTTCAAACTGACAGCTGTCGTGCTTGCCATGTGCGAAATCACAGCGAAAACCACGGCCACTACTTAAGCATCTTGTATCTTCAAAATCATCCCTCTTAACAGGATGCTTTATCTGGCCTATAAAGTATTCTTGAGACCAAGCATTACGGCCTACCATTCATGTAATAAAAATAAAATACTTCAAACCATGTCGTTTGAGAAGTGCTACCATAATATTCAACACAGTTTTAAAAATGCATTTAGTGTTTTTGGCTGTATATTAAAGGCTTAGTTCATTCCATTGTTTTTGAAAGACAAGGGTGGTTGTTACATAAACAAGAGAAGTTTATGGTCTCTGAAGACGGCCAACTGCAGTTAAAGATGGTGACATACATGTGTATTTTCATGTGCTGAAGCACAAACCCAACCTGTCATTAACAGCAGAAAGATTGGCTCCCTGACCAAAACCAAAAGCCCCCAGTGTTTTGTAACAGGAGTTACAATCCTATCCTTTCAAAAGACTTGCAATTATTAGACTGCTCTTGTAATTTAGGCACAGAACCTGAAAACAAATGTATGCAGTAAAAAAATCCTGGTATCTGGAAGAAAAACAAACCCACACCTAGATTAAAGACTTATGCCACTTCTCTTATGCTACCATTCATTTGCCCACATCTAGATATTCTCCTCAGTTTTGGGCCCCACAATACAAAACACACTGATAAAAAGGGACGAGGTTGAGCACAGGGCCCCAAGATACTGAGGGGCTGGAGGTCTTGCCCCGAGGAGGGGCTGGGGGAGTGGGGCTGGTTCAGCCCAGGGAAGAGATGACCACAGAGAGGACCTGTCTGCCAGAATGCATGAGAGGGTCACCAAAAGCCACGAGGCTCTTCAGTAGTGCATGGCAGGCACAGCACAAGCTGTGAGTTGAAATATGCTCCAGCCTTCTACCACGAGAAAATACTTCACACAAGGCAGTAACACAGCTTGCCCAAATTTGTTGTGCACTCTCTGGAAGATTTCAAAACTCTAGTTGACACAGTCCTGAGCTACTGGGATCTGAACTCAGTGCCAGCCTTGTTTGGGACCCAGTTCTACCCTGAGCTACAATGTGACTCCCTGCTGTTTTATCTGGCCTTTGGAAGGCAAAAGAGGGCTCTGCTCCTGGTTGAGGTCACCTGCAGAACTGCCCTGAGCTTAGCCACTCAACAGCATTGTGAAATACATCATTTCCTGGTTTAAAAGTTCTGAAAAGCAGATTTCATTTTCTCTTTCCTACAAATATGTAAACATAAGCATTATTTTTTCCTTTTATAAAAAAGAGGTTGGCATTTAAAGTCTTCAATAATACATTTCAATACCAAATACAAACATCATTAGATTATACTTTAGTCAAGTTCTAACTTCTACCTGATGTCTATTTTTCCAGCAAGTACTAACATTTTCATACAGAACCACCTTCTGAAACTTACAGATTTCTCAATTTGAACCAAATACCTGAGAAATCAATAGCTTACAGCTGTTTTTAAATGTAGGCAGCACTGACATCTTCTCACTACCCGGCTTGTGATGCTCAGATCCGAGCAGTATTAACCAAACCCTTTCCTGACGTAGACTCAAGTTCACCATATGCTACTGTGAATTACCTTCGCGTCAGAGGCTTTACTGCTCGGCAACCCCACAGTCTCACTGAGGTTCCCCATGCTGCGGCCACAGGCTGTAAACAACCCCCGGGGAATGCCTGTGTCCCCAAGAAGCTAGCATGCACTAGATAGTCATTACTCACGGGAGACCTGGAACCACACTGGGGAGCAACAGCCACGGGGAGCACTGTAGCAGAGTGCTGTCAAGTCCTTCTCTTTCATCTCCCTCCTCTACTACGTCCCGAAAAAGCGAGCACAGAACAAGCCCACTGCGGCAGAAGAGTAAAAGCCATTCACACACACCAGCCGCCCTTAGGAGGCTGGTTTGGGCCAGGAAGCCTCCCCCTGCTCCGGGCACAGAGCTGACTGTTACTTATTCACACGGGCGCTGCTGTTTGTCAACACGGCTCGGGCGCCGCTCCGCCAGCAGGCTGAGGCGAACGCGGGACGGGAAGGCGGCTGCGGAACACGCGCTGCCCTCCTCGGGAGAAAACCCCCTGGCCTCCAGCCGTGNNNCCCCGCCGGTCCCCCCGCCGCCCGCTCGAGTGTCGCGCTTACCGCGGGGCCGGGGACTCGAGGGGCGAGGCGGGCGGCGGGGTCCAGGCGGGAGCGGCACCGCCGCCCCCCCGGGGATGCTGCTCCTT
>VZRS01010625.1:0-27706 GCA_013398055.1 Ifrita kowaldi | reverse complement strand
ATATATATTCTATATATAAAGAAAATATACACCCAAAAAAAAAATATTCTCTGTACAGTTAAAAATACATAAAAGAATATAAAGGCTAAATACATTTATGTATTTTCTGTTACATATATAGTACATATTTATATATAAATATATAAGATATTCTATATATAAAGAATACATATTTCTTTATGTATATATGTTTATATATTTATATATAAAGAAGTATAGAAAGGAAATTAGTTATATATTTCCTTGTGTATATATTTTACATATTTCTATATATAAGGAAGTATATATATATAAAGGCAATATGTACTATACATAAAGAATATTTATTACTTTATATATATTTTAATGTATTTCTTCTCTATGTAGAAACATATTTAATGTTATATGATTTAAACATATATTTAATATATGTTTAATATGTATGTTTATATATGTTTCTTTACATATATTTATATATTTCTTTATATAAAGAGTATTTCTCTGTAAAGAAATATATAAAGGAAATATATGATATATATAAAGAAATCTATTTTCTCTCTATTTCTTCATATATATAAAAATGTATGGAATGTAGGGAAAATATATAAAGAAAATAGACTTGATATAGATAAATGTATGGAATATATAGAATATATTGAAAATATATTTCTTTATATGTATATAATATACTTGTGATTATATGTATAAAAAATGTAAAAGAAATATATACATATACATATATATATATATATATATAAATATAAAATCGAGCTATATAAATATAAAATCCAGGAGCTGAGCAGGACTGGAGGGATAATGGGGTGTTCCAGGGTCTCCTTCCTCCGGCATCTCCCCCGCTCCTTCCCAGCCCTTCCCTGGCAGGATTTGGGGTCCCAGAGGGTTTTCCGGAGGGCTGAATGTACTGACTACTGGAGGGCTGCGAGGGGAATTATTGTTATTTTTCATGGAAAGTTTTCTAAGTAATTTATAAAGTCGCTGTGTGTAAATTAAACGAGGTCTGTATGTAAGAGGATATATTATCCCGCGTCGCCCGCGCTCGGAATCGTGTACAAACCCACAAAAACGGACAAATAAAAGTGTCATTCTACAAAGGCCAAGAATTCCCAGTGGGACACTGTTCCTGCCACCCCCTGCCCACACCCCAGGGCTCTGGGGGTTGTTCCCGTTTGTTCCACGGGGTTCTGAAGTTGTGGATTTTCCCGATCCCCGTGCGGATGGAGCAGCTCCACATCCCCATCCCTTCTGGATGGAGGAGCGGGGATGGGGGGCCGGGGCTCCGGATCACTGCCCTTCGGACTGTTTAATGCTGGTTATTCACATCCTCATTATTTCTGTTCAGAGAATTTCTGTTTCTCTTACTTGATATTCACATTATTTTTATTTATGTATATGCAGATTATTTATATACAGATTATTTTAATCAGATAATTTCTATTTCATTTATATTTAGATTATTTATTTTCAATTTATTTCTGTTCAGATTACTTTTAGGTAGACTGTTTATATTCAGACAATTTATTTTCAATTTATTTCTATTCAGATTATTTAATTTTATTTCTGTCCACACAATTTAATTGAGATTATTTCCAATGAGATTCATTATGTTTCTCTTATTTATATGCAGTTTGTTTATTTTCAGTTTACTTCTATTCAGATTCTTTCAGATTATTTAGTTTTATTTGCTTTCTATTTAGATTATTTAATTAAGAATATTTCAAAGCAGATATTTATGTTCCAATAATTTAAGTGCACCTTATTTATATTCAGATTATTTAATTTCATTTTATTCCTATTTGTATTATTTAATTCCCCTTTTTATCCAGTCAGATTATTCATATTCATCTGACTTATATTAAGATAGTTTATTTTCAATTAATTTCTATTCAGACTATTTCAGTTTATTTCGTTTCATTATATTTCTATTCAAATTATTTCATTCAGATTATTTCCAACAGATTATTTCCAAACAGATTATTTGTATTTCTCTTTTTTTATATTCGGATAATTTCCGGTTATTTTCATTTTATTTTTATTCCTATTTTTCTGTTAATCTTACTTATATTGATTATTTAATTCAGATTATTTATGCTCATTTTACTTATATTTAGTTTATTTCCATTCAGATCATTTCTTTTCAAGGTAGTTATATTCAGATTATTGATTTCTATTTATTCCTATTCAGGTTATTAACATTCAGCTGGTCCCCCCCAGTGCCACATCCAAGGGGACCCAAGTCACTGGCACAGGGACTCCGGCTGCAAAATCCTCTTTATTCCGAGTATGAAATGGGGGGCACAAGTGGGGGACCCCAGGACACGGGACAAGGGTCTGGCACCGCGAGTGCCCCGGAATCGCGGAGCTGAAGTCGCGGCCAGGGGGCCCTGGGGCAGCACCACCCCCAGCCAGTGTCACCCCGGGCTGGGGTCACCCCTGTCCAGGGTCAGCTCCGGTCTGGATCAACCCGCGGATGTGCTGGGCTGGTGGCACCCCCAGGTGGCACCACCTTTGGCCAGTGTCACCCCCGGGCTGGTGGCACCCCCAGGTTGGCATCATCCCTGGGTAAGTGTCCCCCCGGGCTGGTGACCCCCGGGTGGCAGCGGGTCCTCACGGTACCAAAGTGCCTTTGCCTGGGTTCCTCCAGCATTTGGGACACCATCGAGACCGACCCCAGTGAGGTGCTGCCACTGCACTGGGCACTCGCTTGGGGACATCCCCCTTCCGCCCCCAGGGAAGCCGGCCCCACCTCCCAGCTGCCGGCAGCATTCCACAGTCCTGGACATCGCCCCGGAGATGGGACCACGGGCACCTTCACACCCCAGGGTGAGGAGACCCGGGGGGAGGGGTGACAGGGTGCCAGCGCAGGGTGACAAACACGCCGGGTGACAGCGGGAAGGAGGTTCAGTTCTTGAACATGTCACACAGCAGCTTCTCCATGGGGGTGTTGCCGATGGTGCGGCGGAAGAAGAGCAGCTCCACGCGCTCCGAGGAGATGAAGCGCAGCGCCGGGAGGAGCAGCAGCAGCTTCCCGAACCTGGGGGACAGAGTGGTGGCCGTGGGTGGGTGTCCCACCCTGGGTGTCCCACCCTGGTGTCACCCATGAGGAAAGGGGGACAGCGGTACCTGACGGGTTGCCCGGGGTAATGGGAACGGTTGTGCTGGCCCAGCATCACCTGCGACTGGTCCTGCAGGTTCTCCACCTGCTCAGGGTCCTTCAGGCCGCGGGTCTCTGCACGGACAAGGGGGTGACAGGCTGGGGAGGGGCACGGGGATGGCCAGTGGTGGGTGCTGGGGGTGGCCTCACCTGGTTTGAAGAGCACCACGGCCTTCATGCAGGCAAATTCCGTGGGGTCGACGGCCAATGCCTTGAAGCGGCCAAGGGTCTCCTGCAGCGCCCGCACGTCCAGAGCGGCCGGCAGCAGCTTCCCAGGGGCCGGCTCAGGGACAGCCAGCAGCGGGCAGCTCTCCAGGGGCATGGACCACTGGATGGCACAGAGCAGGAACAGCTCGCTCCATGCTTCCTCCAGCAGGATCACCTGGGGAGAGCAGGGGGAACCCCAAAGTCCCTATCAGCCCCAAAGCCTCCAGGACCTGCAGCCACCACAGCTTGTTGGGCTGAAGAGCATCTGCGGGGGAACCCTAAAAATGTTGTGGAGATGCTCCAGCCATCCCGACTGGCTGCTACTCTTTCTGGGGTTCCTGTTGCCCCATAGGCAGATCCCCAATTCCTCGCGGAGATTCCCAACCCCACCTGGTCGCGGAAGGGCAGGTTGGAGAAGACGGGCAGGTTCTTGGCCCACTTCACAGCCATGAAGAGGAGACGCGCTGAGGTCTCATAGATGTTTTCGGGGCTGGCTGCTGGGTATGGCGCCACCTGGTACTCGCCGGTCGCCCGCTCCGGCTCACTGCCCGTCACATCCACCGTCTCATCGGCTGCAGGAAGAGGACACTGGTTGTCACCACACCATGGGGACATCGACCACCCACCCCCCTCTCCACTGGCAGCCACCCACCGTCCTCGGGCTCCAGCTTGGCGCAGGTCTCGGCCGTCATCAGGCTGGCCATGAAGCGATGGTTGGTGGGTGGTGTGGGCGCTCGGGGACCCGGGGTGACAGCGACAGTGGCACTGGGACCACGAGGAGCTGGACAGGGTGATGGGGGCACCTCACGTGTGGTGGCCACGTGCTCAGGGGGCAGCTCAGCATCCAGCTCGATGCTGTCCAGCCGGACCTGGGCTGTGCTGCGGGGCTGGCGCTCGTTCTGCACAGCTGTGAGGACAAGTTGGCATCAGCACCAGCCACCCTGCTGTCACCCCCTGCTGTTCGTCACTGTGTGTCCCCCCATCTCACCGTCCTTGTTCATGCCAGCCTGCAGGCATTTCTTGAGCCGGCAGGCCTGGCACTGGTTGCGGTGAGCCTTGTCCACTGGGCACAGCCCCGTCCCCGCCTGGCACCTATGGGGAGAGGTGGCACCTGGCTGCAGCCCCTGGGGTGGCCCCTGTCCCCGAGGAGGGTCCTGCCCCCATGGGTTCCCTCCACCCAACAAGTGCCCCACCACTGTGGGCACCCTTGTCCCCAGCAGGTGCCCTGTCCCAGTGAATGCTCTGCCTTGATGGGTGTTTTGGCCCCATCAGGGCGCTCTGGACACCCTCTCCACAGGTGCCTCTTCCCCCTGCGTTCCTGTTCCCTGCGTGGTTTTAAGGCTCCCTGGGTCTCTGCCCCACCCATTGCCCACGCTCTGAGGTCCCTGGCCTGCTGAGTGTCCATCCCAGGGGACCCTACCCCACTGGGTGCCTGTCCCCAACCTCCCTGTCCTGCTGGGTGTCCATCTCCAAGATCCCTGTCCCACAGGGTGTCCATCCCTTCCCTGTTGGGTGCCCCATCCCATGAGGTCCCTGCTCTGCTGGGTGTCCCTACCTTGCTAGGTGCCTGTTCCCCCCGCTCCCACCCCACTGTGTCCATCCTCTGACTCCCTGGGTGGCCATTTTTGGGGTCCCTGCCCTGCGGGCTGTCCTTTCCTCCGTGGTGTCTGTCCATGGGACCCTGGTTGTTGCCCCCCTGGATGCCCACCCGCAGGATCCCTGCCCCGCTGGCTGCCCATCCCCCCATTCCCTGCCCCGTGGGGACCCCCACGCCTGTTCCCACCTGTAGATGAGCTTCCTGCGGACGCTGCGCTTGAAGAAGCCGCTGCAGCCGTTGCAGGCGTAGATGCCGTAGTGCTTCCCGCTGCTCGTGTCCCCGCACACCTTGCACAGCAGCACCGGGCTCAGCGCCTTCCCAGGGGCCGGGCTCAGCCCTGCGGGAGCGGAGCCATCATATCTGGGGTTCCTCTGGGCATCCCAATGTCCCTCGTCCTTCCCACCCATCCCTGCTGCCTCCCAGCATCCTGGAGATGGGGTGACTCCTGTCTCTGCTGGTTCAGCCCAGGGATGTGAATGGGGACACCTCAGGGACTCCACACGGGGTTCACCATCCTCCCACACCCCAGCACACCGAGTGACGCAGGATGAGCTCTCACAGGTATTTTGAAAAATAAAAAGGGATGAAATGGTGTTCTTAGGGATGGGGACACCAGGCGTCCCAGGAAGGGGACTGAGCATCCCAGAGAAGGGCTGCAATCAGGGATGGGAAGTGTCCTGGAGAAGGGACAGCTCTGGGGACATGGGGCACCCCAGAGACAGACAAGGGTCACAGCAGGGAACTGTGGGACCCTGGTGGAGGGCCAGGGACCACGGGCATCCAAGGAGAGAGTTATGACTGGGGACCCCAGGAATTCTGGAGAAGGGGCATAGCTGGGGACCTCAGGGGTCCTGGAAAAGGAACACAAATGAGAACCATGGATACTATGGAGAGGGTCGGGCACTGCAGGCATCCTGGCCTAGGGAAGGACCATGATGGGGACTCAGCATCTTGGAGAAGGAGGATGCCTGGGGTCTTGACAGCTGAAGACCCCAGGCATCCCAGCAGACCATAATGGGGACCCTGGGCACCCAGGATAAGGACCATGAGGAGAAGCCCAGCCATTCTGGAGAAGGTTGGCAATGGAGAACCCAAACAACCCAAACAACTATGATGGGGACACTGGGTGTCTTGGAGATGAACCAGAATAGGGACACCCAGATATCTCAGAGAAGGACCACGATGGGGACCAAAGGCATCCAGAAGAAGGCTATGATGATCCCAGGCATCTCAGAGGACCCCAAGTATCTCGGTGATTGACCATGATGGGAATTTCAAGTATCCCAGAGGAGAACCATGAAGAGGACCCCCAGGCATCTTGGGGAATGACCACAGCGGGGGCCTGGCCATCCCAGAGAACAACCCATGTCCCGCCGTGTCGCAGCCGCTCCAGCGGAACCACCTCTTACCCGTGGGGCTCTCATCCAGCCCGGCGCTCACCACCGACCCCGCCGGGGACGCAGCCATCCCTCACCCGGCGTTCCCGACCTGTCCCTGTCCTGTCCCTCGGGATCCCCGCGGAGGGTCTGGCCAGGCGCTGGGTGCTCCGGCAGCTCTGCGGCCAGCGGGGCTCTTGCCTTGCTCTCTTCAAGGCGGCTTAGCGGCGGGCGCTGTGTAAGCAGCCGCCTCTTTGTCACCCTCTTAATCTTTAGTGTCTGCGCGGGGCGGGGGGGATCAATCAGCCACGCGATGAAGAATTAAAAAGGTGCTGAGCCCCAGCCCTGTAACCCTAAACCCCGCGACACCCAAGCCACCCCCCCGCGCGCCGCCGCGGGCCACCGTGGAGGTGTCACCCTGTCAGCACCCCCACCCCGGCACTGCGAGGCCGAGATTGCCGCAGAGGTGGGAGATGGGCCTGGGCTGGGGACCCCCGTATGTGTCGTCCTCCCCTTGGGACCCACCAGGTCCTGTAAGCGCATAAGCCCTTCACTAAGGCGGTTAGAGGGGAATAACGAAAAGTGGTAATTAAGGGGGGTAATTTCCCTGCCCCCAAGTAATTAATTACCAGCCCTGATGGCGAGGGGAGGGGGTATGCTCGGTTGGGGCCCCGCTGTGCCTCGACATCCCCTCCCGGAGACGGGGGCCCCATGGATGTTGGGGTTGCTGACACCGCAGAGGGTGGGGGCCAGGTGGCCCCCGGGTTACGCAACCACGGCTAAACCCTCGCGGTGACAGGGCAGCACAATTTGGGATTTGTGGGCTTTAGCCGCTAAACCCCCCCCGCCCCGCTCAGGGGGGTGCCGGGTGGCCACCGTCACGGGCCCGGGCTGTCCCCACCGATGGGCCAGGCTGAGGACAGGGGTTCCCGGCCTGCTGTGCCCCTTCCAGAGGGGGCTCCGGGGTGTTGATGCCCTGAAGGTGTCCTGGGGGACAGGCACTGGCAGCAAGTCCCTGCTGAGGGCTGGCAGCAGCCACTCCAGTGGATCCAGGGGCTGGGGGTCACCCGCCCGGCATCCCTGACTGCTCTGTGGCTCCATCCCCGCTGCCTGCAGCATTCCTGCATCCCCCCTGCCGGCAGCATTCCTCCATCCCCCTGCCTACAACCCCCTTCCATGTCCCCTGCCTGCAGCATTCCTCTATCCTCCTGCCTACAACCTCCTTCCATCCCTTTTGCCTGAAGCGTTTTTTCACCTTCACTGTCTGCACTGTGACTCCATCAGCCGTGCCTGCACCATGGCTCCATGTTCCCACGTGCAGCAACATTCCATCACCCTTCCTGACTCTACATGGCTCCACCATCCTTCCTGCCTTCACCAAGCCTCCATCCCTGCCTGCACCATGACCCCATCCTTTCCTTCACCATGGCTCTATCCCTGCCTGCACCATGACCCATCCCTGCCTGCACCATGGCTCCATGCCCCCTGCCTCCAGCCCCCTCCCACCCTGGATCCCCCACTTCCCCAGGGTGCCCTGTTCCACCCACAGCCCCCTGTCCTGACCCAGATCTCTGACCGCCGCCATCTGCGGCAGTGGCCGCCTCCTCCCGTGGCAGAATTATGACGCTGGGCTAATGCGGCGGGAGCAAGCTGTCACCTCCCTGCCCGGCCCTTGGGTGCCTCCACACCTCTCACCCAGGGGTGAAACACCCCCCAGTGCCCGATCCAGGGCTGCTGGGAACACCTGCATTCTGGCGTGCTGGCCCACCCATGGGGACAGGGGCGGCCAGTGCCAGGGACAGCGGGGAGCGGCCAGCGTGGCGATACAGCTGAGTCGGCTAATTTGCCCGTCCCCTCCTTGCCGTCGGGTAAAAGCCAGCTCCGGAGCAGGGATTTGGGAGGGGGATTAGCTGGGCCAACCATCTGCTGCCAGCCAATCATCAGCACCCCCAGGAAAGCCAATAATTACAAAAATATGGTTTCCCACCCCGTTTCTCCATTACACCCAGCTGGGTGCTGTCCCCATTGTGGGCTCCCCGTGGAGCAGCACCCTGTTCTCTTCCCGGGGATGAGGGCTCCATGAGCACCCAGCTGGGCACTCTTGGGAGCCCAACCCAGCCTGTTTTGGGTGCGGCACGAGCAGGCCTGACGCCACGGCCCAGGGGCTGTGGGTGGTAGGTGGGGGTGAAGGAGCAAATGTTAAAGCCCGAGGCAGGGTCGTGACTCGGCTCGGTGACAGATGCTGGGGCAGATGCCATGGGATTACCCAGCCTAAAACCTTGGGATCTGCCCCCCTTCCCCCCAGCAGGCAAAGAGCGTTTAATTACTAATTTACTAATTACCCAAAGATGCTGGAGATGGGCTTGAGACCTGTGGTCAGGAGCAGCCCCAAGGCTCCAGCCACCCTAATCCCCCTGGCTGTGGGGAGCTGGTGGATGCGCCCTGGCCAGGGACAGCTTGGATGGGGACACTGAGTGACCCAGGGAAGCACCACTGTCCTGGCAGTCCCGCTCCTGTTGGTGACGGCAGGGAGTGGTGGGGAACGGGACAGGACAGTGAGGACAAGGAGGAGACAACGGGGACATTGATGTGGGAACAAGGAGGAGGTGATGAGGACTGGGAGGTGATAATGAGGATCAGGAGGGGACCATGTTTTGATGGTAACCCAGAGACAATGACAAATGTGGAGAGCAGGAGGTGACAGCAGTGACTGGGAAGGGATGCTGGAGACCAGGACATGACAATAGGGACCATGTGAGGTTGATGGGGACAAGGAAGGTGTGATGGAGATCATGAGGGGCAGTGGGATGCAATAGGGGTGGATGGAGATCATGAGGGGATAGTAAGGACTGAGATGGGACGATGGGGACTGGGAGGCGAGGATGGGAATGAGAAGGGTGTGATGGGTACAAGACAACAGAGACCAGGAGAGGACAGTGGAGACCAGAAGGGGACAAGACCAACAAGAAGGCGACATGAAGTTCCTGGAGGGTGGCTGTGGGACTGGAGGTGGCTGAAGTGTTAATGTGGCCGCTTGCACTGAGCCGGGTCCAGGCCAGGCTCGGGTTTCACCTGTAATTAGCTCTTGTTTATTGGAGGCTCCTTGATAAATGATTCTTTGGAGGTTGCCCGATGACAGAGGGTGACAGTCACCCACCTGAGCCCTGCCAAAGCCTTCACTGACCCCCAGCACCAGGATTAAAGTTTAATGTGACTCTGGAGCTGACCCCGGGCATGCACCACTCTGGGGCCACAGGGCTGGGAACAGGCTGGTGGCCGTCTCTAGGACATGGGGCTGGGTACAGGCTGATGGCCTCCGAGGGCCAGAGGGTTTTGGCACCAAGAGGTGATTTGTCATCAGCCTGGTGGTCACTGGTTACCAGGGCACTGTGGCCACGGGGCTATTTCATGACTCCTTTGGGGTCACCCAAGAGGTTTGTGGATGAAATGTCACACCAGGTTGGGTTTGCACCAGGACTGGCCCTACAGGATGGGCACAGTGCCATGGTGCAGCCGGTCCGGGCACATTCCCAGGCACGGGTGGAGGAATGTGCTGCTGCCAAGAACCACCGCGGTGCTTGCCGGGGTGGGCTGAGGTCCTGCCCCGCAGCCACCTTTGGAGCAGCAGTGGCTTGGGAAACACGGTGGAGTGAGGGGACCTTGGAGGTGACCCCAAGGTGAGGCAGCACAGCACAGAACGAGCACTGAGGCTGCAGCTTGGGTTTCAGCAGGGTGACGTCACCACAGCTGTGGGGACAGAGAAGTCCCCGAGGCATGGGGTACCTGTCCCCAGTTCTCGGGACATCGTGTTTTCTCCTTGCAGATGAATCTCCTCGCCCAGGTAAAGCGGGAGCTGGCAGGAAGGACACCTGCATCCAGGTGATCCCACCCCTCTGCCATCGCACCCAGTGCCCCTGGACCCCACAGCTGGGACCTGCCTGGTGCTGGGTCGGGGCAGGGGGGAGGGGGAGGCTGGGCTGGACTGGGTTGGGTGCTGGCAGAGATGGGTGCTGGCAGGGGACAGGTGTCAGCAGGGGACAGGTCCCTGTCTTGTCCTACTCACTCTCCCCACAGGTGAGCTCCCTCCTTCAGATCCTGCAAGCCCCAGACAGGCTGTTCCTCCAGCCCTGGCACTGGCTGGGCTCCTGGGTGAGGCAGGTTTGGGGGTGCTGGCATGGGAACCCCAGCCAGGTGCTTGGGCAGGGGGTGGCAGCAGCCCAGGCTGGGGCTGAGCCATGACACTGGTGCTAGGGGGGCTGACGCAAGGTGTTTGTCCCTCCAGGTGAGCAGCTCCAGGCAGGTAAGTGCTGGCATTGCCCCTGTGCCCTGCACTGCCCATCTCACCCCTGGCACAACTGGGCCAAATCCTGCACACCCTGCCTTCTCCGTGGCACTCATGGGTGCTTCAGCACTCAGAGGAGGCAGCCCCTTCACAGAGGGTTTCCATCCATGGATACCCAAGCTGTGCTTAAGCCACCAAGGATGTGGGATGAGCCAGCAGGACAGTGACACAGCCGGTGTTCCCAGGGCACCGGTAGCCCTGAAACACGGCTGGGTCCCCAGGCAGTGACTGGGGCAGTGACCACGGCAGGGTTCTTCCTCTGCGAGGGGCTGCTGGGACAACACTTCTACATGGTCTCCAACGGGGAGGCCGAGCCCCAGCCTGGGGACCTCTTCCTCTTCCCGCTGGCCTCCAGCAGCCCTGGCTGGTGGGGCGCCCACGCTGGCGTCTACTGCGGTGACGGGGAGATCATCCACCTGGAAGGTGAGCCCCAGGAGGTGTCATGGCATGGGGACATCCCCACGGAAGGGACATGGGGTATAGAGTCCACTCTGCCCCGCAGGCAGCTCAGGGACATCACCATCAGGCATCGTGGTGAAGCACGGCAAGAGCCACCTCCTGCGGACGCGGGGCCCGGCCAAGGTGCTCCGGAGGAAGGGAGGGCTGGACGTGGCTGCCCTGCAGCGGCGGATCCGGGCGGCCATGGACCAGCCGGTGGAGTACGATACCATCACCTGCAACTGCATCCACTTCGCCCTTGCCCTCCTGGGGCTTGGCCACCTTGCCAGTGCCATGGTGGGTGCCACAACAGATCAGGTGCCACCACTTTGGGACACCTTGGCACCTGCTCCAGCCAAGTGTCACCAAAGCTCTTCTTTTCTCCCAGGTGTCTCCAGCGCTGCAGTGATGGAGGTGACAGTGCTTCTGGGGAACGTGTGGGGCTGGAACATCCTTCCCTGGGGACCAGTGATTTGTCAATCCTCTTGGGTGGCAATAAACAGTTGCATGGAAACTCTGTGCCAGCCCTGTTTGATTTGTTATTTCCTCACTTTTCCCAGAAGCTGCTGTCAAGTGATGTCCCACCTTGACACACCATGAAGGGAAAGGCTACTCTTTGCTCCCCGTGGCCTCTTGAGACAACACCTGCCTCTTTCGTTGCTGGCATTTAATTCTGAGCATAGAAATGAATATTCTGTGGGCTGCTGGGCCGAAAGACTGGATCAGGTCTGGCTGGAGGCTGGTGGTGAACCCCAAGGGTCAACTCTGTGTCCAGTCCTGGTCAACATCTTCATCACTGGTCCAGTTGATGGGGTAGAGTGTAGCTGTAGTGAGGGGGGAGTGAGTCACCAACCCATGGTGATCCTGGCATCCCTGGAGTGCTGGGTCCTGTGCTGGGCTCTCCAGTATGAGAGAGACAGGGACATACTGGAGAGACACCACAAAGGGCCACCGAGTGTCAGGAGCATTTCCCGTAGGAAGGGAAGCTGAAAGAGCTGGGGCGGTTCAGCAGGGAGAAGGGAATGTCCAGTGGGATTTTACCAGTGTTTATGAGGGTGAAGAAGGTGGAGTCTGGCTCTTCTCCACGTCTCCTGAGAGTCGGGATCTCCAGGAGAGCAGCAGAGCCCCCAGGGAAGGTCTGAGACCCAAGCAGGGTTGGGGTCCCTGGGAGGGCTGTGGGGCCCCAGGGAGGGCTGGAGTGGGTGTGTCCCCTTTCTCTGTGCTGGAGATTAATTGCTGTCCATTAATTAGATGCTTTATTCAATTCTGCTACTTGAACCATGGCCATTTTCCCTTGCTGCCTCACTCCTGTGGGATGGGGTGAGTGCTGCCCCATCCACACCAGCTCCGGGGTTGGTCAGCTGCCTGGAGAAATAATAGTGGGAATATCTGCCAATTGTATAAAGTACCTGGGAAAAATAAAGAAATGCAAACAAAATCTCAACTATAATAATATCAATAATGATATCTGTAATAGATATAATTTATAGTAATATGTTACATAAAAATATATATGAACACCATCATGTGTATAGTCCTATCTGTAGTTATATCTAAGATACATATTTGTATTTAATAACATCTGTAGTACAGTTAATATATGATAATACATCTAGTATATAGTAATACCTATCATGTTATTGATAATAATATATAATATAAACTACAGTACCCATAAGAATATCTGTAAGAATAGTATAAATGAATACGATACCTAATATATTATACATAATAATTCAGATATCATACAGCACATATACTATTGTGTGGAATATAGATAGTAAAATATTGAATTTTATAATACAGTAGATAATATATAATACACAATATGTAATATATATTACATTATATACTATGTACTATATACTATATAATAGAATTAATCTAATCTGCAACATAGTATAACCTATTGCATATATAACATATAGCATATATAACATTGCATATATTATATCGTATATAAACTGTAGAATATAGAATGGTTTATGGATTATCTATAATACAGTAGGATTGAATATGGCAAATATATAGTATTGCATAATTAATGCAATCTGTAATATATTATAATGTAATGTAATAAATAACATGCAATATATGGTATATAGTATGCAGCATGTAATAGAATACATAAATTATATGTGATATATAATTAAGTAAATGTATATTATGTATACTGCACACAATATTACATATAAAATAACGTATAAAATAATAATAGAACGTAATATAGTATGATATAATAATACATATTATAACATCCGAACATATAACATTATTTACTATAATGTAATCTATTTTAAATATGTCTAATTATAATCATACACAATAATGCCTATTAGTGTAATTACAGATTTTCGTGACTCTGGAGTGGTATGATGTGTGCGGCTGTGAGCTCAGTGACAGTCACTGTATCACAGCTATGTCCCCAGCATTGCTCCTCCTAAAATCACCCGCGTCCCGCTCCCAAACCTGAGCAGGTGCGGGGGCTGCGGGGCAGGGGCCCCTCTGGGGGTGCAGAGCCCCGCCCTGCGCTCCCGTTCCCGATGTCGGCGGGGTCGATCCAGCCGGGCGCTGCCCCCGGGCGGGGGCCGGGGCCGGGCCCGTCCCCGCCCGCGCTGACATCAGTTCCCGCGTCCCCCCCGCATCCCGCATCCCGCATCCCTCCCGCCGCCATGGCCGCCAGCCCGGCCTACGGCGAGGAGAAGGGCGGCTCCTCCAGCCTGGGCGAGCCCGAGTACGGCCACGACCCCGCCAGCGGCGGCATCTTCTCCTCCGACTACAAGAGGTGGGGACAATGCGGGCACAGGGGACAAGGACGAGCCTGCCCGTGTGGCCGCCACTGCAGGCCTTCGCCGCCGTTCTCGGCGGGGACGTGGTACCCGAGCCGGGGCTGGAGCGGCCCCCGGCGTGGGGACGGGGATGAGGATGGTGATGGGGTTGTGGATAGGGATAAGGATGGGGATGGGGTCAGGGATGGGGACAGGGGATGCGGTCACGTCGCCGCCACCGTCATTGCAGGTTGCAAAGGCCGGAGAGGGTTTTGCGGGAACACCGCGGGATTTTGGAGATGGTGTGGTTGGAGGAGATGTGCGGGGACCCCCTTGAACCTCCCGCCCTCAGGCTCGGGCATCCCGGGCACGGTGTTCCCCCCACGGGATCTGCTGGCTCCTGTGGCTCTCCTGAGCTGACACCCCCCACCGCATCGAGGTTCCAAACGTGGGAGGGGGTGTTGAGGAATGTCACCCCTGCGTGGGAGAGGCTGCTGGGGGGGCAGGGGTGAAGAGGGACGGGGTGTGTGCTCCTGGAGCTGCAGGAATGTCTCATTGCCCTCCCTACCGTGTCAGTGTCCCCCACTCTGGCAGTGTCCCCCCATCCCTGATGCCCCAGCAGGAAATCACTGTCTGACAGCGTCACTCTCTCTCCCCCTGGCCGCGTTCCCCCGTCCAACAGTGTCCCCTCCAGCGCTGCCCCTCTGGTAGTATCCCCCGTTATGACAGTGTCCCTCCAGTCCTGATTCCCTGGCGGTGTCCCCCACTTTGAATGTGTACCCCATCCCGACCTCTTGACAGTGTCCCCAGTCTGGGAGTGTCCCCTCTCCCTCTACTCCTCCCTAATGCTAAAGACTGTCGCCCATTCTGGACGTGTCCCTGGTTTGTGACGTGCTGGCAGTGTCCCCATCTCACTGGGTCCCCCCTTCCCTGAACCCCTGACAGTGTCCCCTTCTCTCTGATACCCTGGCAATGTCCCCCAGTATGACAGTGTCCGCCCAGTCCTGAGCCCTTGGCACTGTCCCTCACTCTGGATGTGCCCTCCATCCATGACCTGCTAGCAGTATCCCCATCTCATAGTGTTCCCCCCCTTTCCTGACCCCTGGGCAGTGTCCCTTGCCCTGTCTGGCAGTGGCATACTCCCTACCCCTGGCTGTGTCCCCCAGTATGACAGCTTCCCCCAACCCTGATCCACTGGCAGTGTCCTCCAGTCTGGCAGTGCCCTCTGTGCATGACCCACTGGCAGTGTCCTGATCTCAGAGTGTGCGTCCCTCCCATGAGCCCCTGGCAGTGTCCCCCAGTTTAGCCAAGTCTCCCCCTCTCTGACCCCTCCTTGGCAATGTCTTCTGGCCTGGAAGTGCTCCCCTGCTCCCCACGTCTGCCAGTGTCCCCTGACCCCCACGGGCAGTGTCCCCCACTCTGGCAGCATCCCCCAGCCCTGACACCCTGGCTGTGTCCCTCAGTCTGTTCAGGCTACCTCAGTGATCTGACATCGGTGTCTCCCACTCTGGCAGTGTCACCGCCCTCACGGCAGTGTCCTCTTACCCCTGACCTCCTGGCAGTGTCCCCCACACTCACAGTGTCCCTATAATCTGCATGCTGCCTTTCACCAGAGCCACACCAGGTCTGTCACCACTCCTGTGAGCCATCCATGGCGTCCATGGCACATGGGGCAAGACAAATGCACCAAGTGTGACCCCACCACCCAGGTGGGACACCCACAGATGTCCCATCGTGCTGCCCTACCACCTAGGCGAGTCTCCCACCGTGATGTGCGTTCCCTGCCCAGGACTGAGCCACTCAGCACTGGGGAAGGAGCTCCCTGCAGTGTCCCCAAGTCCCAACTGCAGGTCAGATGTCACTTCGGATGTGACATCCCAAGTTGGCCTCATCCACTGGGAAGGGCGTGCTGATCGAGGCTGCAACCCAACCCCAACCACGGCATCAGGTTTCAGCCGGCTGTGCTGGGCAGAGGAGCGGGGCCACAGCCCTGTCACCGTCTCCAGGGCCGCTACCCCCAGTCAAAGCCATGGTGTCCTTGCCGCCAGTGCAGAAGCTGCTGCGGCAGCTACCGGTGGGGCCGGCTGGCTGGCCGAAAACACCAGAGGGTGGTGATGTGGCCGAGGAGGTGACAAGCCCAGTGCTGGCCACCGAGGCTGGACAACCCACCTGCTACAGCGCCCTGCGAGCCGATGAGCTGCGGCCACTCGCCGGCACCGAGCCCACAGTGGACACTGGCACCGGGCCACCGCCGCGGTAAGACTCCCCTGAGGAGCCCTCCCCGGACCCTCTGGTGATGGTGGCTCTGGCCAAGCATCATCCCATGGGTGTCACCCTCAGCTGCTGCAGGTAGACGCAGCCTTGCAGGTGCCCCCAGTTTGGAGGGGACCAGTGTCCCAGAGAAAAGAGGACAGTGGTGACAACTTTACAAAAGGCTGGTGACATTTTCCAGTCCCAGGAGGGAACCAGGAAAGGGCTTTTCATTGGGGCATGCTGGCACATCCATGCCATTATGTCCATGAGGGGACAAGGGACACCCAGCCAAGCCAGGATGGAGCTGGTGATGGGCACCTGTGATTTAGGGACAATGTAGGGTGACAACCACAGCCAGGATGGGACGGGGTTCTTGTCCCACTGCCTGGGATGGGGATGGTGCTGGGTGCCAGCACCATGCCAGTCCCTCCGGTTCCTCTTTCACCTGGCTGTAACCCAACTCCTGTCCCCATAAATATTTCATGGCAAAGGGTTGGATTGCCGGCCTGATGGCAGGCTGGGAGCAGAAAAAAAGGACTAAAACCAGGTAAAAATGTGAAAATGGGAATTTTTTTCCCCCTGGTGTGGCTCAGGCATGATGACCTCAAGGAGATGCTCGACAGCAACAAGGATTCGCTCAAGCTGGAGGCCATGAAGAGGATTGTGGCGGTGGGTGTTGCTGTCACTGGTGGGGACCACTGCCGGTGCCGAGCTGTGTCATGTTGTACCCGCCCCTGCCATGCCAGCTGCCCGGTGTCACACCACTTCTTTTCCCCCTAGATGATTGCCCGGGGTAAAAACGCCTCTGATCTCTTCCCAGCTGTGGTGAAAAATGTTGCCTGCAAGAACATTGAGGTGAGGAAGATCTTGGGTGGCCCTGGCAGCATCCCAGGGTCTGGAACTTTCCCTGTAGGAGAGTTTTGGGGATTGGCTGGGTTTTGGGGGGCTCTGATGTGGCACCTTCACCCTGCAGGTGAAAAAGCTGGTGTACGTGTACCTGGTGCGCTATGCAGAGGAGCAGCAGGATCTGGCCCTGCTCTCTATCTCCACCTTCCAGCGAGGACTCAAGGTGGGCTGGTTTGGGGACCCAGGGGAGGTCTGGGGGAGCACTGAGCCGCCCCCCCCAGATGCACTGCAGCCCCCTACATGTCCCCACAGGATCCCAACCAGCTGATCCGTGCCAGTGCCCTGCGGGTCCTGTCCAGCATCCGCGTGCCCATCATCGTGCCCATCATGATGTTGGCCATCAAGGAGGCCGCCTCAGACATGTCTCCGTACGTGCGCAAGACGGCCGCCCATGCCATCCCCAAGCTGTACAGGTAATGGGGGGGGTCAGCTGCTCAATTTAGGGTATACCAATAAGGGTCTTGGCTGCTTGGTACAGGCAGGGATGGGGAGGAGTTTGGTCCAGCATCACCTGCCCTGCTCCTCCCTCACAGCCTCGACTCAGACCAGAAGGACCAGCTCATTGAAGTGATCGAGAAGCTGCTGGCAGACAAGACCACGGTGAGCAGGCTGCTGTGTCTCCCCTACCTCTAAATCTGGGAACATCAGTGGCCTGGTGTTCTCATGGGGATGGAGATGTTCCCACCAAATTGGTGTCATCTTGCAGATGCAGCCATCCCCACAGGGCTAGCATCCTCATGGGGAATAGTCCCTCATGGTCCCCACTGATCCAGCATCCTCACAGGAATGCAGATGTTCCCACCAAATTGGTGTCTTTGTGAGGATGAAGCCATCCCTGGAGAGCTGGCATCCTTGTGGGAGTGCTGCTGTCCCTAACGGGCCAACATCCTCATGGGGAATCCACCAACTCCACTGAGCTGGCATCCCTATAAGGAAGGGTTGCCCACTAAACCAGCACCCTCACGGAGATGCCACCATCCTCACCAAACCAGCATCTTGTTGATGATGCCACCACTCCAGTGAGTCACCCTGGGCTTTCCCTCCGCAGCTGGTGGCTGGCAGCGTGGTAATGGCATTCGAGGAGGTGTGCCCAGAGCGCATAGACCTCATCCACAAGAACTACCGCAAGCTCTGCAACCTGCTCATCGATGTGGAGGAGTGGGGGCAGGTGGTCATCATCAACATGCTGACCCGCTATGCCCGCACCCAGTTCCTCAGCCCCAACCAGAACGTGAGTTCGGAACACTGGATGCCCTGAGAGCCTTGGGGTGTCCTGGGAGCCCCCAGGGTGGTGGGGTGAAGGGGGAGTGCTCTTGGGGATGCAAAGGGTCCCACCTGCCAGCAGGAGTCCTTGCTGGAGGAGAACACTGAGAAGGCTTTCTATGGCTCCGAGGAGGAGGACACCAAGGATGCCAAGGCAGAGGCAGCCTCGTTGGCCAAGCGCAAGCCTTACGTCATGGACCCCGACCACCGCCTGCTCCTGCGCAACACCAAGCCCCTGCTGCAGAGCCGCAACGCCGCGGTGAGACCCTCACTCCCACCCTCTTTGTTCCCTGGGGCACCGGTGGTGTCCATCAGCCTGGGCTTATGATGTCCCTATGGCCAAGGACTCACTGGGGTGCGTGAGGGACACCCAGGGATGGGTGTCCTCAGGGTCAGGCTACCTCCAGGTGCTGAGGGTGGGACTGGGAGACACGGCCATTCCTCAGGGTGTCCCCCATTCCCACCAGGTGACACTTGGGTGTGTGTCCGTAGGTGGTGATGGCCGTGGCACAGCTCTACTTCCACCTGGCACCCAAGGCAGAGGTTGGAGTCATTGCCAAGGCACTGGTACGGCTCCTGCGGAGTCACAGGTCTGTGACACTGGGGTTGTGGTGGTCTCCTACCCCTCCACCCCAGTTGTTGAAACACATGGGGAGCTCCAAGACCCTGTGAGAGACCCCCAAAAAGCCCATCCCTGGAGGGACATCAGGTTGGAGGCCTTTTTGGGCTGGCCCAGTCCAGACATAGGGTGACAGCATCTTGGTGGCACCAGCCTGGTGGTGGGTCCTAGCCCTTATTCACAGGGACTTGCTGAGGGTGTCTGGCCCTGCCCCACTGATGGTGGTCCCCTCTTTGTCCCCACAGCGAGGTGCAGTATGTTGTGCTGCAGAATGTGGCCACCATGTCCATCAAACGGCGGGTGAGTCTCAGACTTGGTGTGGGAGGAGTTGGCCCTGTTCACTCTGGAGCGAGATGAGGATTAGCCAGTAAGGTCACCAGAACCTGGAGGTGGCCTTGGCAAGGTAGGGGGACAGAGATGGCTCTAATGTCACTGGCTGTGCATGCAGGGGATGTTTGAGCCCTATCTGAAGAGTTTCTACATCCGCTCCACGGACCCCACACAGATCAAGATCCTCAAGGTGAGCTGGAAACACCCGGCAGAACCTGTCAGGGGTGGCTTTGGGGCTTCATGGAGCCTTTTCCTTGGGTCAGCTGTCCTTATGCCCTGGGGACAGGCGGACAGCAAGGCCCCTGTGCCCTGTCACCATGCCCCTATGCTGCCCATCTCTTCCTCTTTCCCACAGCTGGAGGTCCTCACCAACCTGGCCAATGAGACCAACATCTCCACCATCCTGCGGGAGTTCCAGGTATGCCATGGCCATACTGAGGCTGCCACTCTGGCATGGTTCTTGGTGCCAAACCACCACCATGGAGGGGGCAGAGGAGAGCCCCTCCAGGAGGAGTGGGCTGAGGCCATGCCAACCCCATCGGCAGTTCCAAAGAGCCCCAATGTGTGACAACCACCAGGGGGGATGCCCGGCACTGGCACATGGGTGACATGTCATGTGTGCCCTCCATGCCTGTGCAGACCTACATCCGCAGCATGGACAAGGACTTTGTGGCGGCCACAATCCAAGCCATCGGGCGCTGTGCCACCAACATCGGGAAGGTGCGGGACACCTGCCTCAATGGCCTGGTCCAGCTCCTCTCCAACAGGGATGGTGAGTGCGCATGGCAGCGGTGAAACGGGAGCTCCATTGCTCTCAGGGCAGGGCCTCGCTGAGGCCGGGTGTCTGCCCACAGAGCTGGTGGTGGCTGAATCCGTGGTGGTCATCAAAAAGCTGCTGCAGATGCAGCCCGCCCAGCACAGTGAGATCATCAAGCACATGGCCAAGCTCACAGACAACATCCAGGTGGGTTGGGGTGTTGCTGACCCACAGGAGCAGGGTATGGCAGCAGTGCCACATGTCCGAGGGCATTTCACAGGTGCCAATGGCACGGGCCAGCATCTTGTGGCTCATCGGCGAGTACTGCGAGCACGTGCCCAAGATCGCGCCAGATGTGCTGCGCAAGATGGCCAAGTCCTTCACCAACGAGGAGGATATCGTCAAGCTGCAGGTCATCAATCTGGCAGCTAAGCTCTACCTGACCAACTCCAAGCAGGTACCAGGGATGTGATCCTAGGGTGTGCCTCAGTTTCCCTGTCAGGGAGGGAGAGGCCGGCCCTGAGCATGTTCTCTGCCACAGAGCAAGCTGCTGACCCAGTATGTCCTCAACTTGGCCAAGTACGACCAGAATTACGACATTCGCGACCGGGCTCGCTTCATCCGCCAGCTCATCGTGCCCACCGAGAAGAGCGGGGCCCTCAATAAGTATGCCAAGAAGCTCTTCCTGGCCCAAAAACCGGCTCCCATCTTGGAGTCCTCCTTCAAAGGTACCCATCCCTGGTCACGGGGCATTGGGACACGGGGCCAGCTGTCACCACAATGCTGCATAGCTGTCACTGAGTTGCTGCCTCCTCTCACCTCGTTGTAGATCGGGACCATTTCCAGCTGGGCTCCCTGTCCCATCTGCTCAACGCTAAGGCTGTGGGCTACCAGGAGCTGCCTGACTGGCCAGACGAGGCCCCTGACCCCTCCGTGAGGAATGTGGAGGTGCGTGGAGCACCCTGGGTGCATGGGGGATGAGGGGCCAAGGTGGAGACACTGTCTCAAGTTCCTGGAACAGCCGCAGAAGGTGCCCAGGTACTGCCCACCTGCCCCCATTCCCTCCCTAGGGCTCACACATCCGCTTGGGGATGGGGGGACAAGGGTGGCTGTTTGGATCCCCCAGTCATGGGTGATGGCCCTGCTCCATCAACCCTGTGCCAGCAGGTTCCTGAGTGGACCAAGTGCACCAGCCGGGAGAAGAGGAAGGAGAAGGTGGAGAAGCCTTTCTACTCTGACTCAGAGGGCGAGTCAGGGCCCACAGAGTCGGCAGACAGTGGTGAGGACCTGATGGCATGAGACATTGGGCAGTGGTCACTGTGGCCATCAGGCAGGTGCCACAATGGTGGGGCATAGGACAGGGGACATGAGAGCGGGGACACCCCATCACAGGAGGGACATGGCAGGAGATGTGGAGGGATGCAGTGGTGGGCAGTGGGGATGCAGTGGAATGCAGTGGGACTATGCAGGGATGCAGTGGGAGGATGCAGTGAAGAGGCAGCAGCAGGTGTGGGGATGCAGTGGGAGGACGGAGGATGTAGTGGGATGAAGTGGGAGATGGGGGAATGTGAGGGGACACAGCAGCAGGGCTGAGCTGTGCCCCCACAGAGCCCGAGTCCGGCAGCGAAGAGAGTGGCAGCAGCAGCTCTGGCAGCTCCAGCTCTGGCAGCGAGGAGGAGGAGGAAGAAGAGGAGGAGGAAGATAGCGGGGAGCAGTCAGAGGACAAGGAGGAGGAAGAGGAGAAGAGGCCGAAGAGGAAGGACAAGGAAGGTTCCCATAAAGCAGTGCCAGGAAGCACGGGCAGGTACCCCCTGGGAAGGCGGGGGGGTGCTTCCAGTGAAACCCCCACCCCAGCCTCCTGAGCTGGGCTCTCCCCGCAGCCCCAGCGAGGAAGAGGAGGAGGAGGAAGGGGCAAGGAAGGCCAAGAAGAAGAAGGCCCCGCAGGGGAGGAAGGGCCATGCCGAAACCTCATCAGAGGAGGCCAGCACCTCCGAGAGCAGCTCCTCCGGCTCCGACTCGGGCTCTGAGGCAGAGGCCAAGCGGAGGAAGGCGGTGAGGGTTGGGATGGGCTGGGGTGGGGGGCAGCACAGGGATACCTGGACCCCCTATTGAACCCCCCATCTCTGCCCCCCTGCAGCCCCCCAGCAGCAAGGCCGGCCCCAAGGAGATCTCCCTGCTTGACCTGGATGACTGTGAGTGGCTGCTCGGAACATGCGAATGGCCGTGGTGGTGCTGCTGGGGAAACTGAGGCATGAGCACGCACCCCAGTGTGATTAGGACTCCATGGGTCCTTTGGGAGCTGCAGAGCTGGGACAAGGACAGGTGTGGTGAGGGGTCCTTGTCCCCAGAGGATGGCTGCAGGACAGGCAGCTGTGCCCATGGGATTGTCCCCGTGTGGCTGTGCACAGGGACGGCCTACAGGGTTGTGTCTAGACCAATGGAGCTCTGCCACTGGGCTGTCCCCATGTGGTAGTCCCCATGGGGCTATGCCACCAGGGCTGTCCCCACATAGCTGTCCCCATGGGGCTCTCCCCATGGGACAATGCCACCAGGGCTGTCCCCACATAGCTGTTTCCATGTGGTTGTTCCCATGGAGCTGTGCCACCAGGGCTGTCCCGATGCCATTGTCCCCACGGAGCTGAGCCATTAGAACTGTCCCTGTGGGGGTGTCCCCAAGGGACTGTGCCACCAGGTCTGTCCCCATGGGACTGTGAGCTCTGTTAACCCTTTCCTCCCCCCTCCCCACCCTGCAGTCACTCCCCCTCCTCCCCAGCCCATCCCCTCCAGCAGCATCGTCTCCACCAGCCTGGTGACCGATCTGGAGGGCCTCACTCTCACCGACAGCTCCCTGACGCCCACTGTAAGTGTCCTTCATGCCCTCTGTCACCAGTGGGGGTCATGAGTCCCAGGCCCCCTGTCACCTGTGGGGGACTCCTGGGCCCTCTGCCACCTGCAGGGGTTGCAGGGAGCGCTCAGCAGCCCCTGCTGTCCCCCGATGCAGCTGCTGAGCCCGGCGTTCAGTGCAGTGAAGACCTACGAGCTGCTGCACCGCATGGCAGGAGAGGGGCTCGCGGTTGAGTACTGCTTCAGCCGCCGGCCCTTCCCGGGCGACCCCCACATGGTGGCCGTCCAGATCCAGATCTCCAACAACACCGACACCGAGGTGAAGAACCTGCGAGTCAACGAACCCAAGCCACTCTCCGGCATGCGGATACAAGAGTTCCCTGAGATCGGTATGGCATGGCACAGCATGGCATGGCCGTGACGCTGTGGGAGAATGGGGACAGGGGTTGGGTGGGAACGTGGGATATAATGGCAGCTCTGTGGTTCCAGAGCGCCTGGCACCAGGGGACACAGCCAGCGTGGTGATGGGCATCGACTTCTGTGACTCCACCCAGGCAGCAAACTTCCAGCTGTGGTGAGCATCTGGCACAGGGCAGGGCAGGATGGGTGTCCCCAGGGATCAGGGTGTCAGGTGCTCCAGAGATGGGGAAGGTGGGATAGGTACCAACATCCCTCCGAGTAGCGGGGGACAGGGGACAGCAGAAACAGGGCATGGGGTATCCCAGGGGATGGAGGACAGCAGGACAGGCACCAGGGTCCTTCCAGGGAAGAGAAGACACTTGCATGGGTGTGGGGGGGTCAGGGGACAGCAAGAAATGCACCAGGCTCCCTGCAGGGGACAAGGAGGCAGCAGCAGCTCCAGGTCCAGCCTGACAGGTTCCCCCCATTCCTGAGCCCTTTTGTGTCACAGTTTCCCCAGGCTACCCCTGACCAGGGCAGGGATGGGAAGCAGGACGTGGAGAGAGGACATATTCTGAGCACGTGCCCCTCTCACCCACCTGTCTCCCCAGCACTCACACACGCCAGTTCTACGTCTCCATCCAGCCGCCCGTGGGGGAGCTCATGGCCCCCGTCTTCATGAGCGAGAACGAGTTCAAGAAAGAGCAGGGTGAGTGGGGTCAGGGAAGGGGACAGGGCGCTGCACAGGCACCCACCACTGACACTCACCCCCAGTTTTGTCCCCTCTGCCGCCCTCGCTGTGGCCCTAGAGCACCTGGCACGGCCGGGTGAGGGTAAGTGGCCACTCGGCCAGCCCCTAGACTAGCTCTGCTCCCCTCACTCCCTCCTGCACCCCCAGCCTACGGGTTGGGGTGACCACCCTGGTGCCGGGGTGGCCTTGTTGGGTCCCCACAAAGCGTGAAGGGCTCATTCCACCCCTGACGCTCCCAGAACTGTGTCCGGTGAGTGATGCCCTGTGTCCCTGTGCTCCTGGATCAGCACATCCCCACCCTGCCCCCACAGATGGGGGCTGTGTTGAGTGGAGGGTGCACGGTGCCCTGCAGCACCTGGCCCCATTGCTGCCACTGTCCAGAGGAGGCCATCCCCAGGGACGTGGCTGGTGCCACCAGGCAGAGACACGGGGATGAGCCCAGGAAGGGTCATGAAGGATTTTCCCAAATCCACTGACTCCTGAACCAAGAGCAAGCAGAGCAGCCAGCTCAGGATGTCACAGGGAACCCAGGGAGCTGGAGGGGCTTGCTTTGGGCATGTCAAAGCAGGGCCCAGCAGGGTGTGTGGCCGGAGACAGGCAGGTGCCTCTGTTACCTGCTCTAGGGAAGCTGATGGGCATGAGTGAGATCACAGAGAAGCTGACGCTGCCCGAGAAATGCCAGAGTGACCACACCATCGTCCAGCAAGTGACCTCGGCTGCCAATGTGGGCCGCGTGCCCTGCGGTGCCAGCAACGAATACAGGTACCTGGACCCCCACACCTGGATCAGGCAGGCGCTGTCACCTCTCCATTCCCACCCAAATCACAGCAGGGACACTCAGGGCTTCCTTTAGGACAAGGAGCCTGCATGAACCCAAATGTGACAGTGGCCGTGGGTGGCAGGCACCTGCTTGTCCCCACCAGAGCATCCCATGGGACCAGAGGGTTAAAGGGGACAGCTTGCCTTGAAGCCCTGTGTTCACCACCCAACAGGTTCGCGGCCAAGACGGTGACAAGCGGGAGCCTGGTGCTCATCACCCTGGAGCGGCGGGAGGGCTCCACAGCCCAGCTGACCATCAACAGCGAGAAGATGGTCATCGGCACCATGCTGGTGAAGGACATCATCCAGGCCCTGGCACAGTGACAGCCGGGCCCTTCCGCACCCACAGCCCTGCCCTCCCACCCCTTCTGCCCCACGCCGCTCCCCAAAACACTCCCTGCCCCTGTTTCTGCCAGGTTATTCCCTGACCAGATCCCAAAAGGGGCGGCAGGCAGCGACCCCCGGGCCGGCTTTGCTGCTAGGCAGAAGGAGCAGGATGGGGCAGATGGGATGCAGGGAGATGTCCTACTCAGAAGGGCAGAAGCAGTTCCAGCCCCCACAGAGCACAGTGTGCCCCCAGTCCCTCACCATCATCTCCCACTGTAACCCTTATTTATTATGTCCAGGATCTCCCAATAAAGCTCTTCTCCAACCTGCTCCCTTTCCCTCCTCTGCTCTGTGCACATCAACTCCAGATTCCTCCCGTGCTGGGCTCTGCCAGCCTCCCCAGGGCAGCCACGGGGGACATCAGGGGACCAGCCATCCCTCAAGTGACTGGAAACATGCAGAGTCTCCCAGGGGTGGGTGGCTGCTGGAGAAAACCTGGCACATGGCATCGGGGTGAACCCCCCGGGGCAGGAGGTGCTCAGTTGGACCAGAGATCTGAGGAGTCCTGGGAGGGTTCCAGCTATTTATTCAAGGCAGAATTGCTCATGCTTCGACCGCAGAAATACCTGCTACGTCAGGGCTGGGTCTGTTCTGCAGTGTCACTGGAGGGATTCCTGGGGCCAGCCTGGGGAGGCTTTTCATCTCCAAACCGGGATTACAAAAAAAAAAGGAGGAAATCTGACTCTTTATTAAGATCTCTCCTCCCAGCACGGGCTGGGTGGGATTTCAGAGAGCACTGGCTCTCTCCATCCAAAGCTGCAGCCCAGCACAGAGCCAGGCCTGGCACCACAGGCAGAAGATGAGCAAAGGACGTGCAGGAAGGTCTGAACCTCGAACCGCCTCCGCTGCCACAAAAAGGGTGAGGGGCTTTCTGCTTTTTCCGGGTAAGAGATGGAAAAACCACCTTTATGTTTTCTGACGGGTGAGGAATCCCTGGCTGGAGCAGCAGCACCAACCACTGGGTGTCAAGATCCACAGGGAAAAGCCCATTCCCACAAGGACAGGGACTGGAACCGCAGCTGCCTCGAACTTGAGGGGGGAGGATGCGGCTGGGAGCCACAGTGCTGCCACCACGCTATTTCCCTTAGGGAGGCTGATTTAACCCTTGGGGTCCCATCCCTTCAGGGCTCAGCAAGCGTCACAGCCTGTGTGTGGAGAGATGCCAGCACACTGAGGCTGCCCTTGGGGACCCCACTTTAACCTCCTGGGACTCCCACTCCCTCACGGGGGGCTCGGTGAGCACCACAGCCTGTGTGTGGGAGCTGCCAGCACTGAGGCATCTCTGCGAGGGAGGCTGCACCCAGGCATCACGGTGCCACCACCCCATTCCCCTTAGGGGGACTGATTTAAGCCCTTGGGGGTCTGATTCCCCCCTGGGGAGCCCCGAGTGTGCTAAGCCTGTGTGTGGAGAGCTGCTGGAGCCAAGGGGGCTCTGCAAGGGCTAAAGCCAGGCACCACAGCACTGCCACCACCCTATTTCCCTTGGAGAACCCATTTTAACCTCTTTGGGTTCCATTCACCTCAGAGCGGGCTCACTGAGCATCCAGCCAGTGTGTGGCAAGTGGCTGGCACTGAGGCGGCCCTGGGGGTGCTGAAGCTGAGAGCCACAGCACTGCCACCATTCCAGTACCTCAGAGGAGCTGATTTAAGTCCTTAGGGGTCACAATTTTAGCCCTTGGGGATCCCATTCCCCTCAGAGTGGGCTTAGCGAGCACCACAGTCTGTGTGTGGGAGCTGACAGCGCTGAGGTGTCTCTGTGAAGGCTCCAGATGGACACTGCAGTGCCACCACCACACCATTCCCCTTACAGGGGCTGATTTAACCCCTCTGGGGGCCCCATTCCCCCATGGGGTGCTCAGTGAGCCCCACAGCCAGTGAGTGGAGAGCTACTGGCACTGAGGTGTCCCCCGGAGGGCTCCATCCAGGCACCACCATGCCATCACCCCATTCCCCTTAGAGGGGCTCGTTTAACCCCTTGGGGGTCCCATCCCTTCACAGGGGTCACAGTGAGTGCCACAGCCCATGTGTAGGAGCTGCCAGCACTGAGGCTGCCCTTGGGGAACCCTATTTTCAGCCGTGGGGCATCCCATCCCCTCAGAGGGGACTCAGTGAGTGCCACAACCTGTGTGTGGAGAGATGCTGGTGCTGAGGTGTCCCTGGGGGGCTTCACATGGGCACTGCAGCACTGCCACCAACATATTGCCCTCATGGGGGGGGTTCATCTAAGAGACCTTCGGGGGTCTCATCCCCTCAGAAGGAGCACAGTGAGCACCACAGCCCATGCATGGAGAGCTGCTGGCACTAAGATGTCCTCAGAGGGGCTCCAGCCAGGCAGTTCCACCATTGCATCCCATTAGGGGGACTGGTTTAAGCCCTTGGAGGTCCCACCCCCTCACGGGGGACTCAGTGAGCATCACAGCCCATGTGTAGGGGCTGCCAGCACTGAGGCTGCTCTTGGGGAACCCCATTCCCCTCCATAGGAAAGATGTGTGCTCATGT
>VZRS01010621.1:173784-192874 GCA_013398055.1 Ifrita kowaldi | reverse complement strand
CTCAGTCCTCCTTCACCAGGGGAGAGTCTTCTTTACAATACTCATTTACCCTTCCTGGTTTTCTGGGCCAGAGATTCCTGGGGACTGTTCTTGTCGGTGAAGACCAATGTGAAGAAGGCATTCAATAACTCTGCCTTCTCTGCTTCCTGCTTTCATTATAACTTCTGTCTTTCTGAGCATTATGACCTCTAAAGCAGACACCTTTACAAGTGATGATGTACTATTCACAGAATCACTGAATATTCTGAGTTGGAAAGGACCCACAAGGATCATGAAGTCCAACTCTTACATGAATGGCCCATACAGGTACCGGACCCACAACCATGGCGTTATTGGCACCATGCTCTAATCATCTGAGCTAATCTCAGGGTCATTCTTTTAGCCTGTGGTAACCTGTCCTGGCAGAGACACTAATTTACTTCTGGTAGTTGCAAGGAATATGCATCTCATGTGCTTTCAGATTCGTAATGGAGTACTTTCTCTAGGGTGTTTGAATTCTATTTTTTTTTTCAGATACATGCTAGCTGCATTTTTAAAAGAATAATGCATTGTATATTTGTGACAGGAGAGTGTTTCTCCCCTTTAGATGGTGTGTGACCTTTACTTCTGATAAAATGGCAGCATGTTCTTTAGGAGATACATGTGCACTTTAGATTAAATGATGCCCAGGCTACTACAAGCAAGGAAGTGTTTTTCTAAATTGTAAGAGCAGTCTTGATATGACTGCAGTCAACTTGCAAAAGGGTATAGAAGTACAGGAAAAGTTATTAGTTATCCTCTGATTTCAGTGTTGCTCTGTCAGTAGCTAGTTTAAACCATTTACAGGACCCATGAGGGACTTGAGATCAGTTGATCTGATAAACAGTTCTAGCTTTTTTAACCTTTTGAAGAACTCAGTTCCAGTAATCATCCCTTTCTTCCCCCTTTCCTTCCTTTGCTGAAGGTCATCACATTCCAGTTTCCTAGATGAAAGGATGTTACCAGAATCATTGCACAACTCCTGTGCAGGAACAACTGGCAGGGTGATGTCTGATCTGGCCTTTTTTGCGTGGTCTTAAAAATGCAGCTGCATTCTGCCAAAAAAGCCAGTTGCTGGAGAATTGCTGCATCCTGAAAATTTTTCTAGGCCTACAGTTGAGCAGTTGTGGACAAAGCTCTGAGCTTCAGGAGATGCTTGGGCTGGGAAGGGATTTAGAGGTCCCGTTTGAGTGCACAAGCACTGTTTGGGTTGTGAGCGGGATTAGCCATGGTACCTACTCGCTGCTGTTTCCAGCACTGCTTGGTTTGTCTTTGTGGTCCCAGAAAACATGGTAGAACTGTAGTAGCAGTTAACAGCTTGCTACCACCAGTGTGTAGCAGTGGGGCTGAACCAGCAAATGTTAGTAGAGCTGAACACTGAATATAGGCTTGTTGCATAGTATTGCAAACCCTATTCAATTAGCATGTGGCATCACTCTTCCAAGTGCAGGATTTTCTAGTGGAGGAGGAGACCAAATATGTCAAAGTACAGAGAAGAATAGTTGCACAGAATGCAGGGAGAAAGGCAAGCAGAGGACAAGGAACCTGTGCTCAATTTTTGTTTGATTCCTGGTGCTTTGCTTCACCACAACTACAGTTCTCTTCAGATGGTAATGACATGTGGTGGGTAGTGAGCAGATGCCACTGAATATGTTTTCAAGTTCTTGTAATATTATTGTAGCCCCAAGTTTTTAAAGAAGTAATAATTTCATTAAATGACTTGATGGCTCTAGAGTGAAGTAAAAGCTGATAGACTTTCGAGACCCACAAACCGAAAGAAGGCAAGCATCTTCCAAATCTCTCAGTTGCTGATTAATAGGTGATTACATCTCTGTAGAGTACTGAAAGACTTGCTCTTGAGACTTGTTTACATCGCAAAGCACTCTTCAATCCAGAAGGACAAATCTAGAATCATAACCTGTTTTTATTGGTAGGAGTTCAGGGAAGACTGTGAAGCTGTTGCCAGCTACAAATTAAGATTGCTCTTTAATCTTTAGTCTGGAAGGCTCCCAACAATATACAAGAGGGTGTGAATGTGTAGAGGGGAAAACCATGAAGGTGATGAAGTTCCTTCTGCTTCAACACTGTAAACTCCATGCTTTATGGGAACACAGAGAAGATGTATGTATGGCAAAAGCTGCATTCCTTGTCATGGGAGGGGGGCTGATCACAGCAGCTGTGGACTTTACCTTACTACTTCATAGTGGTGAAATCTGATTTGTATTTTGATGTGATTGTACATCACTGACCTGGCATATCAGAAGTTGGTGCACTTCTGTGTAGATGTGCAGACGCAGCTTTCTCAGAATGTACCAAAATAGCTTTTTTTCTGCATATAGTTTGCTGTGGACACTTGTGTATTTATTGTCTCAATATTAGAAATGCAAGTAGTGGCTTTTGGCCCACCATTTTTAGTATCTTTCAGTAAGCCTAGTTATTTTAATTTTACTGAGTTTGTTTCTTTTTTTCAACTTCATTTTGCAGTCTGGGTTATTTAAAATGACCAAATAATTGGTCTGAAAACATAAGAGAAAGCTGGGTCTGCAGTAGAGGATCTGATCTGATGTGAATAAATTAAAAATTTAGTTTTGTAAGTTCAAGAAGTCCTTGCATGTCAGTGAAATCTTACTGCTTTTTGGGGAAGAGGAATTAAGCTTCTGGAGAAACTCTGGGGGAGAAAATATTAAGAAATAGTGCTGTTAATGGAAAAGAAGAGATGTCTTACGTGGCACTCAGTGCTATTAAAAATACCAGTTTCTACCCACTAATGAGAGGCCAAGTTTTGCAAACTTAACACGTTTCACCCTTTTTTCTTATGCTGTGCCTTTGACGGGATTTTGCTTTTGATTGCCTGGTTGTGGGTGGAATGTCTGATACTCTTGGCAACAAATACTGTATAGGTTCTTAAAATTACATTTGTTCTGGCCTGGAGCAGAGCTATGTGGGTGTTGGATGTTCCTTTGAGACCTGGCATTCCTTTTAGTTAATCACCTAACGTTATCTAGAACTTTAAAGGAAGATGATTATGTGTAACAGCCACCTTCACTGCGTGGCATAGATCTGTGTGCTGTACATTTAATGGTTCTGTTTGTGAATCACCCATCTGGGCAGGGCAGTGTTTGGGTAATCAGTTACCCAGGAATATACTTTGTTTACCAGAGACAAGTAAGGTTAGTGTTACTTATTATAGTCTCATCAATAGCATAGTGCTTATTCTCTTAAGCACATTACAGTATCAGTTGATCAGAAATGCATTATGATCTGCTTAAGTGAGATGATGTGAACCTTTTTCTGGGCAATACAGGAATGCAGTGCAGTGTGCTAGGCTAGAATTTAATTAACTGATAAATAGGTTGTTCTATGCATAGATCTGAACATGTGGAATATTTAAATTATACTAGCTGTCTAATGTCCTGTGTACTAATTTTGACAAATATCAAAGTACTCCTACAGAAATGGCTGAATACGTAATAAATTGGCTGCTGCCACTTAAGTGAGGTGATCTGGATTATCAGAAGTAATCAGTTTAATTTAAACCCAGCTCATTTTAACTGAAAAAGGTAAGGGAGCAGCCATGTGATAGTTCAGCAAAGAGATCTAAAGAGGAAAGTAGTAATTTACAATAATACAGGCAAGCAGGATAAAACATGGTGAACAACCCCAGCTGATTCAGTAGGCTTTCCATTAATTATTTAAAGTGTAAGCAAACTATTCTTCAAGATGCAGTTACTAGTGAATTCTGAGCAAACTTTGAATCTTGTTTAAAAGCAGGTAACTGCCTTTTTTTTGCCAGGTACCTCTTGATTGAAAGAAAACCTGGTGTGGAAAAACTGGGCAGTGTTTGGACTTGATAGTTGTGCCTGTCCTGGTCCATTCAGACTTGTCAGAAAATGCATGATTAATCTCGGTTACATAAAGGAGAAGAAACTGCAAATCCCAATTTGCATTTATTTTTGGCGTTTCCATAAGCACAAGCAGGACATTAATGTCTTGTACTTTAGTTTGAGGTCTTGTGTTGCAGTTATGGATGTGACTTACAACAATTGAGTTCACAGTCTCACCTTCAATTCTTTTCTAGGGAGAGCACGTGTGCAGCAACTAGCAGAGAACACGAGATATTTCAGGAGACGACTGAAAGAGATGGGCTTTATCATCTATGGAAATGAAGATTCCCCTGTTGTGCCTCTGATGCTGTACATGCCAGCAAAAATAGGGTACGTTTGAGAGCATAACTTCTTACCCATCTTCTTTAAAGCTAGCTTGGTGTAAGAATATGAAGAGTTTTCTAAATATAAGAAAAGATCCGTTTGACTTTTGCTTTTATGATCATTACTCAGTCTTATAAAATACGGAAACTTCTATAAGTGATCTTGAGAAAATTGAGGCTTGTAGCTTGGGGCATCAAGAAAGCACTTCAGGGAAGCAATTTTGCCTCTATGTGTCATGCTTTAAAGGTTGGGTTGTGTGTTTCCATTATATTTGTATGTAAAGTTTATAAATGTGCTAAAGAGGAGCTAAAATTGAATGGAAATTAACATTAAAAGTCACTGGAAGAAGTGTTTCAACTAGCTCCTGGATCAGAAGGAGCCAACATTTCCTTTGATGAACTTTGAAAATTAAAAAAGGAAAAGCAGGGGGGCAAGACATGATGGGAGCCAACAATATGTATTTAATGAAACCCAAGTTTGTAAGAGGTCCGGATTTAATCCCTCAGGTATTGGTATTGTAAATACTAAAACAATTGTAGCACATAGGTTTATAAATGCTTGCTGATTTGTGTGGTGCTGTGTGGATAATTAAGGCTAAAATTCTGCAAGGAGGCTATATAATGTATATATTAAAAATTTTTGCAACATAAAAACCTGATTTCAAGGACAGCTTGGCTTTGATCGCTACTTTTCAGTGTCTGTAGAATGCAGTGCTCAATCAACACTTTCAAATTTGGAAAACACAATTTCATTTTAAGCTGTTCTGAACACCTCTAGTGCTTTACTAGCTCAGTCTTCAGGCTTCAGCTTTTTACGAAGCTAGATACAGTCATTCTCCACCCTTCTCAGTGTAACAAAGTTTTAAAAGGCCTGTTACCTTTATGGGTGCTGCACAGTACATGTCCAGCACACAGAGACAGCTGTTTCCACTGTCCAGTTTCTCTACCAGTCAATACAATCTTTTCCCTGGAAATATTCATGGAAACATTAGCTGAGCAGCTGGGCCAGTATCTTACTTAGAATGAGCAAGAACAGAGAGCTCTGATGAGAGTTGGCCCTTGGAATCTGCATCGGATTTACTTGATCCTTTCTTTGTCCCTTGTAGCCTGTTTTTAAAATAGTTTGAGAGTACTAAATGGATACAAAATGAAGTGTATCAGGATGCACCTATTTATAAGGAAAATAGTTGTGGCAGAAAATTTTAAAACCTAGTAAAAGAATGTTATTTTTATATGTCCTTATAAGCCTCTTAAGTTCATTGCTACTTCTCACAACAAGGTGTCAGTTCAAAAAGGATTAACCATTTCCTGTGGCCTGTAGAAACACCCACAACTGCACTGCCATTACAGATAGGATCGAGATCTTTGTGCCTCTCATTGCATAAGTCACAGCCACTGCTTTCTTTAATCTTCTTAAGAATTTTTTTTGTTGAAGATAGTGTGTGACAGTCGTATGATATTTTTGCACCTTCCTTAAAAATATTAGGTATCATATTAGATAATCTCAATTTACTGTGGTGATTCAGTGGTTCCTGTGATACTTATGAAGTGGTACATTCTGTGATGCAATAATGTACTTTAATCAAATTAAATTCATGAAAACAAAACATCTTGAAGTTGCAGAAACATCCACTTTGGGGCATTGCAGCATGAGGGATTCCTTTTATAGTCAAACTTCTGAGCCAAAATCACTGTTTCCTATTGGAAAGATTTCCAAGCTTAGGTTACAAATCCATTTAGAAACAGCCTGCTAAAAGACCAGTCTCTGCCACATGTAATCTTTCATCTTCGTTAGAACTCAATACACTGAAACCTTTTGAGAAGGACCACCTTGGGATTGAATTTAAAAAAGGCTTTTGTACGCAAGCATTTCTGCCTCTAAAAAGAAAGCACCAGAAGCTCCAAACTGTGGTCTGACAGCTTTGCCTCAACAAAGGCCTGTATGGGTTACCATACTGAGTCCTTCATGCTCCTGCTTTGCCACCACTGGAATAATTGTGACGATCTGGTTCTCTCTGGCAGTGCGTTTGGGCGTGAGATGCTGAAGCGGAACATCGGTGTTGTGGTTGTGGGCTTCCCTGCCACCCCCATCATCGAGTCCAGAGCCAGATTCTGTTTGTCTGCAGCTCATACCAAAGACATGCTTGATACAGTAAGTGTCTCATCTTGTCTTCCTTCTGCTCATGCCTGCTAATAAACAGATGCAATAGTTGTCTGGGTTTTGTACATTGGTTCAATGTTTGGTACACACACTAGTTGAACCTATCTTCAAAGCCCTTTGTAGTAGAGCTGGCAATGACTCCATCTTTCCTTGCTTCAATAGTGCAGAATGGCTGCTTAGAGTAAATCTCAGGACTTTTCTTGTCCTATTTTAAAAGGGGACAGTCTCATTCCTGTGAGACAATGCTTTTTCTCCTCTTTAAAGGCTATACCTTGCATTGAACTAGTAAGAAGGAAACATTCTGTATCTTTTGACCCTAGATGCTAATGGTAAGAAAAAAAATAAAAAGGCCTGAGAACCTCCAAAACATTTATATTCCTCTCAAAAGGAAGCACATGATTACTAGTGAGAATTTTTATTCCAAAGATTACTATTCCTGTTCTTGTTTAAAGCTTCAGAGCACTGTATCTTAAATGAACCTGTCCTAGTGAGTCTGTGCCACATGCAATGCCTTCCTTACCAGCACTTCCAGAGGGAATGGAGGTCCCCTCAAAGGAGGCCTGCATCGCAGCTAGGAGATGCTGCCTTCAAAAAGTAAGGAGGGCGGTTACTCTCTGACTAATAGAGTTGAAAGAGGATTATATGAATAAGCCTGACTATTCTCAGTATGTCTTGCTCTGGTAGCTACATTCGATTTTGAGTCTTCTGAATAATCTTTTTTGATGGACATGTGTACATGGGCTGTCTTAGGCACTGCCGAAGTTCTGCATTGCACTTTTTCCCCCACTTTGAGGGTCCATGACTCAGAATATAACCTAGGCTAAGTAATAAGTTTGGACTTCATTAGAGTAGACTCTGCCCTGTTCAGAGACCTACTTGAAAGAATCCCATGGGATACAGCCTCAAAGAGCAGAGGTGTCCAGGACAGCTAGTTGATTTTTCCTTCCCACTCCTTCCCTGAAGAATGATCTATCCTCACTTAAAGGAGAGTGAATGTGGTGGGAAGCCTGCATGGATGAACAAACCAACAAAAATATATCATGAAAGTGTGTAAGAGGTGCAAGCAGGGACAGGTGACCGAGGAAGAACAGAGACACAGTCCTGAGCATGCAGGGATGGGGTCAGGAAAGCTAAAGCCTACCTGGACAGACTGGAACTCAGTCTGTCAGAGGACATGAAATGCAGCAGGCAGAGCTTTTATGGGGGCATTAGTAGCAAAAGAAAGAGTGGAGAAGATGTGGAGGACTGCTGCTGAATGGCACAGGGAATCACGTGACAAATGCATGCAAGAGGCAAGGGTACTCAGTGCCTTTGTGGTCTCAGTCTCCTGGTGAGACTTCTGGAATCCTGAGACCATGAGATTAGAGGAAAAGTATGGAGCAGTAAAGACTTACCTTTGGTGTGAAGGAGGCTCCAATAAGGGCACATTTAAACAAAATCAACATGCACAAGTACATGGGACCTGATGAGCTGCATCCACAAGTGTTGAGGGAGCTGGCTGTCACTGCAAGGCTGCTCTTGATTATCATCTTTGGAGGAAGAGTTCGTGGTGGTTGGGGGAGGCTCCTGAGGACTGGAAGATGGCAAATGTCACCTTCATCTTGAAGAAGGGCAACAAAGTCTGAGGAACTGCAGACTGAAAAGCCTCACCTGTATATTGAGAAGATTGTGGAGGAAAAAAGTCTTGAAACTATTTTTGAACATTTCGTGGACAAGGTGATTGAGAGTAGTCATGGAGTCAGGAAAGGGAAATCATGCCCAATGTCCAAATATGATCAGGTAGTAACACTTCAATATGTGAACAGCAAATGGGACATATAACAGATACTTACTAATGTCCTGTAAAAAAAAAAATAGACTCAACCTTTTCACTCTTCACTGGTGCAGAACTTACATAAAAATCAACAGCTTAAAATGGCACGCTTTTTAAATTTAATTTTTGTTAGGAAAATTAGTAAGGCAGTGAGTGATGTGAGCAGTTTCATAATGAATGTTTGGTGTCACTGAGTAGTATTAACCTCCTGTGTATCTGTGGTGCTGTACTTGCTGCTCCTGAGCTGTTTCTGCCTTGTGAGAGATTCCCTAACATAACACTCCAACAACAGACTGCTTAAGGAGTTCCTTCCCAGCTACTTGTTCTGCTACTCTTGCCTTAATCATCTCAGTTTAGTTGTTTCTGTTCCAAGTAAAGGTTTTGAACCAGTATGTTCAGAGAAGACCCTCTCCTTCGCTTCCTTTCCCTGTGTATAAAATGAGTAGTATCAGACTTGGCTCAGAGCATGGTAATAGACCTGAGTTCATTGACACAAATGAACTTCTAGACAGGTGGCCTTGGAGTGGGGATGAATGGATAAGAGGTGGGAGGAAGGAAAAGAAAGAAAACTGAAGTCTCTGAAATCATATTGCTGCAAATTGAGCTAAAACTGAAACTGTACAAACTTGATGTGAGGGCACTACATGAGCAATCATGCAATTTTACAGTTGGTTAGGTTCTTGATCTTCTCTTTTAGTGACTGGCTGGGGCCTTTGCCATAATAAGTTGCTTTTGTAGGGTCTGTATAAGTACCACACTTGCTCTCTCCCAAAATCTATCTGTAACTTTTATTACTCTGCTTTAAAAACCTCTTTTCCTGTCAATTCTTAGTGCATTTTCCAAAAAAATGTTTCAAATTTTGTGCATTTAACATAAGACTCACTGCTAGAGTACCTCTGTAAGTGTTAAATGTACTAAATTGAGGAAATGCTTGTTCAATATATTAGAGCTTGTCTGTCTAAGAAAATTAATCCAGAGCAAAATGAGGTGTGAATTTTGAAGTGAATGAAGAAATCCTGATTTAGCTCAGTATGTGGAGGCTTTGTTCCAAGTTAGTGTAACCCCCTTTAAGGTTCAAAATAGCTGCATGCTCAAAACCCAGAACATTGGCAAGAGGAGTTAATAAGGAGCAAGTCTTTGTGTCAGTGACTTTGTGCTGTGTTTTCTTGTGATGCAGTGAAAGGGGGTTGATTTCAGGCAGCTAATCATTAAGGCAGCCCTCAGATCTAATCCTTCTGCTATCTGTGGCAACAATATCCAGGAAGAGGAAGAACTAAAATGAATGGACTTGGGGAGAGCTGGCAGACAGCTTCTTCAAGTCAGTGACAGAGGATAACTTGGTATCCCATCTGTGTATTCATGGATGCTAACCAGGGCTCTTGTGGTATTTTTCTAAAGAAAACTTACCCAGGTTTGAAGCATAGGGAGGAGAAGCTTGTCTTGCAAATAGTGATATTTGTAATACTTCCTTGTTCTTATTAAATACACCCACATGATGAGGAACAGTTCTTAGTTACAACTTTAACTGTTCTACATAAATAAAACTTCCTTGCCTAAAAATATTTGGCTTAGGATCAGAGTGAAGTCCCTCATAACCTGCATCCCTGTGGGTTGTGCTTTCTTTTCAGTGATGAAAAATATATTACACTCTCCTAAAGTCAGAGTACACCACTGCCATTTCCTTTGTAGTCTTTGCTGGTCACATGGCTCTTTTTGTTTTAAATTAATAAAATCCTAAATCTGCATTGAAGAATAACAGTTAACATACTCTTTCAACAGAAATTCAGCTTTAAATTGCTTCCATATGGGATCTTTACTTAAAGCTCTGGCAGACTGTGCCCACACTTCTGTTTTGTTTTGTTTTTACCGAGGTCCAACTTCTGGGTTTGTCGTTCCCCCAGATTTTAGAGTGCAGAGGTTTTTGCTGCCAGATATAACAAGCATGAAGGGCCATTGTTTAAAGAAACAAAAACTTGAACTATCCATCTAGGAAGAAAAAACATGTAGAGATATCAACCCCCATCTGCCAACTGTCCTCAAGAGACAAGCATTTGACCCAGATTGGAGCATTAATGTTGAATTAGTGATTCTGAAGCAATGCTGAATGTACCTATCTCAAATAAATTTACAATTCAAGCCAGCAAAAAATGCCAACCTTTGAATTCAAACAATCACATTGGACTTGGCAGTGATCTTCTGAATTCATTTTTTGCCACTTGCCTATATAAAATAACTAGCATCACATGCTATTGCAGATTTGTCTGCAGCAACTGATTTATTTTGTACTTTGCTCTGTAGAGAAATGAAGTTTAGGATTTGGCTTTGAACAGAACTTACTGTGGACAGTGTCTTATCAGAGATTGCAACATAATGGAAGTATGATTAACTGAGCTGGGACTTTCCTCATTTCTTACGCAAGCAGATGTTTGATCTCTGGTAAACTTCTTAATATTTGAGTTCAGGTCAAAATGGTGAAAGGTTGTGCTAATTCAGTAGCAGTGTTCTGGGTCATCAATTGCTTGAGTGTGGCCTTTGTGGCAACCTCAATAGGACTTATTTTCAAAGGAGAAAATGCTTGGTGTCCTACCCAGAATAACTTTTTATTTTTCTTTCCTTGGATTGTCTGGCAAAAATCTCCTGTGCCATGTAGTTTATGATACATAGCTTTTATCTCTAGTTATATATGGCCAATGCAAATTAACCAAATGTAGATAACACAAATGCATCTATAGAACTTGTTAGCTCACTATTGTAGTTTGTCTTCGCTATTTTGCAATTAAAAAAACACAGTAGATCAGGTATGCTAACACAGGTTGTTTTCAAACTGAATGATACATAAAGAGGAGCCAAACCTCCATGTACATTTTCTTCTACTTCAGCTTCATTATCTCCAGGAAGGGAAGAACATTATTCTCTGGTTTTCTGTCTGTGAGTAGTCATGGCATTTGCTGGATATTATGATCCTGTTTTGGAACTGGAATAGTCAGGTGGATGCATAGGCAGTCTCAGTTAAGTGACCAGTGCTGTTTACGTGGTCTCAAAATTTCTGAATGCTAAAATAAAAAAAAAATTCCTATGCACTTCTGATGGTACCTGGCTTCTAGCACAGTAAAATCTCAAGTAAAATGGCTGTCAGAGTAGTCTGCAGGCATGCATAAAGGAAGATGTGCTGCTAACTTGCATCTGTCTCCTCTGCTGATCTACTGTGATCTCTTTGTCAGGCTTTAAAAGAAATCAATGAAGTTGGGGACCTTTTGCAACTGAAATATTCCCGTCGCCGTTTGGTACCTCTCTTGGACCGGCCGTTTGACGAGACAACATACGAAGAAACAGAAGACTGAACTCCCTCCATGTGCCTCAGTGGGAGGGACACACCCCATGGGACACTCCATGGCACACAGGCCACAGCATCCGTGAACAACACACTTAGGACTGCTTAGTATAAAAGACATTTCCTCACAATACTGAAGTGGCCACATCAGCTCTAAATGGCATTTTGTAAATAGGGAGAGGAGAAAAAAAATTCTTTGATTCCTGTGTCTTCAGGGTCTGGCCCTAGAGGTGCTTGGCTTTATTTTTTTCTTGTTGCTTTTTTTTTATTTATTTGTCTCAATGAGTTCACAGCAACCCAAGTTGGCTGTGGCCGATTAGTTCAGACTTTGTATGCACCATTACCCTCCCAAATGCTGGCTGAGATGTTGTGAGCATGTGTGACGCTGGCATGGCAGCATTTTCAGTGTCACTGCTAGGTGTCTGATCTTCCCAATAAGGAATGAGCTGACCTGTCTGTTTTTGGAGACTTCCTAGAGAAACTGTTGATTGCTAACTTTGACATATTTAACAAGATGGATAATCAACCAAAGTAGTTTTTTTCATTTGCAGTTACTTATGTTTAAAACTTGAATTTAGCCTTTTTAAAATAAATGTGTTGTTGACATGTCGCTGACGGGACCATTGTTCCCAAACATTATTTAGTTTTGTACGCCACAGGCAGAAGGACTTCTGGAACTGTAGCTTCTTTTCCTTCCCAGTATGGATACCAGATTGTCTCCTGGTTTTGACACTAATTGTCCCCTTGATAGAGGGTAAGTGATGGAGAGGGGTTTGGTTTGTTTTGTTTTTAATACTTCTGTTTAGAAAAAAGGAAAAATATGGGTGCATGTGTGTTGCTTTCTCATCTTCAGGTTAGTTTCTCTTGCTTTAGAATTATCATAAAGTCATGAACAAGTCGCTGCTAAGTTCTAGAAGGGTGCTCTTGGGTGTGAGTAAACTAGAGCAAGTCTTGTGCTTATTCTTAAGACTAAGCCCCCTCAATAAGCAGGCTTATAAATAGGGTGCCTGTTAGGATGCAGATCTGTGAAAGACTGCTGCCCTTTGCCATGCTGACTTGCTGCTTCTTGTCATCCATGAGGTGTTCTTCACTGGCCCTGTTACATGTATGGACAACCTGAATCTTGTAATCATACATTACATTTTGGCTAGCCAGCAAAGTCTCCAATGGCAGCTGCATGTCTGTAGGCCTTCCCTGAAGAGAGAAAATGTCCTCACAATTGCATTTAGTTTGACATCTTTATTCTTTTATACTTCTGTTACTGATCAACAACTGCTCAAATGAGTGTTCGCTGAGCCAGTTGCTGTTTGGAGTCTTTATTTGCAAGTCTCATACTGTCCCTCTGTTTAAAATAGATGCCTTTGCTCTAACACACCTTAGAACTGGTCTGCTACTTAGTCTTTACATCTTGAATTCTTTCAGTGAACAGAATGGATCAACAAAAAGGTACCAAAAATTTTAAATAGGAGTCAATTGCAGTATAGTTTCTGTATTTCCTACTTAGACAAATATGATTTCTGCAAAGATAGTAAAATGTTAACATTGTGTCAGGTGGGTGGGGCCAGCTCTTCAGTTTGGGTCAGCAAGATGCTTTTTGCAGATGACTGAGGTTTTAGAACCTCAGACTCATCATCATCATCATACTAAAGCAGAGGGCAGCTCAAAGCTCTTTGTGCAGTGCTGAAAAAAAAAAAATCATTCTTTTAAAGTTCTTTTCTGTTCACTCTGCAACTAACAAGGAAGGAGTGTTTTGGCCACTAGGACCAAGCAGTTCTGCAAATACATCTTGTGATTTAAAGCAGAATTGGCTTCTATTTTATAGAATATCTAACTTCATGCATTTATAGACCTTGTTCCATTTTAATGTAATGGAACTTCAAAACACTGGTTCATTTTTTTACCATTGAATTTCAGAAATTTAATTATATGAGAAGAACTGAAATTGACTGTTTGAAAATAGGTCCAAATAACTATTTCTGTCTTAGTCCATTAATGTTGGTTGGCTCTTCTTCTGGAGCTGAGTGTGTGCAGCGTTTGAGCAGTCTGTATGTGCAACTTGGATAGCTTTGAAATAGTCTCACGTGTTCAGCCACAGAGTGAACAAACCACAGGTAGCTGAGCGTACTTTCTCACCCGTGTTCTGCCCAGGGGTAGCTCTAACATTCCAGCAGATGACCTGCTTTCTGACTTCAAGAAGCTTTACCTCAAAGAATTATTGATTTTTTTTCTCTCTGGATTGTACTAGGGAACAAGAGGAGGTTAGTACAGGAAGCCCTGACTTCAGCCCTGATCCTATTAGCTTGATCATGGAATGGTTTAAGAGCAGACAAAACTGACCAATTTAAAGGCTTGGGTCAGTAGGTAGCTGTTTTTAAGCATTCACAAATGTACAGTGTGTTTGTCTGCTGTGTAGTCAAGTCAGTTTGAAAACTGTGATGTATTAGGTTAGAAGTGGGTTATCATAGATTCTACAAGTCTTGAATCTTAACCTTGTCTCTAGGAATCAGTTTTAGAGCAGCTTGTCTTTGAAAGGGAGAAAAGCATCTGGAAAAATCTTCATAATATAGATAAATCCTGTGTAATACTTCTGAAATGGTCAGTGTTTAAAAATTACTAGTGTCCATTTGGTTTCTAGTTGCACTTGTTGAGGAAATTGTGTTCAAGCTTCTGCCTTTTAGTATCTTTCTGCTGTGTCACGCTGTCTGCATATAACTTAGAATTTTGGGTTGCAAAGACTTCAGAAATAACTCTGGCAGTTAGCATTTGCAAACTGCTTGGTTACATTTCAGCCTTGTCATATCCTTTTTGGGAAGCAAATCCCCCCACTCCTCTCTGAGGCCTTTTGTTCAAAAGAACCTGTTTTGCCAAAGTCTGGTAAAAATAATGGAACCTGTTGAAACTGCTTCTGAAAAAGTAAGAGTTACAAGGCCAAGATTTCTTGCTTTTAATTCAGTAATTCACTGAGCTTGAAAGCCAGGAAAACCTTTTTGCATCTACTAAAAAAACTCCAATACTGGTTTGTGCTAGGCAAACCTACAGCATGTGTGCTGTCACGGTATGTCTAGGATGGATTGCTGCTTTGATATTTATGTACTGACCAGAAATCTGTCTCCTTTTTCTCCTGGCAGTAGAAATGAATGAAAGAACCAATCTTGAGAGATCACAAAGGAAGAAAAGCTGCTTAAGAAATAAGACTTCAGTCCCTGCCAACTTTTCAGAGACATTCTAATTGAAAATGACTCCTGGTATTTCTTAAGAGATGCAAAATTCAAAAGAAAATGAAGGCTGCTTTTGAACAAAGGATTTTGCCCTGTACTGTATATTGGCTAAACTTACACATAAATATACAATAGTTACCTTCCCAGTACCTCTCTGAGGAATTTAGCAAGCAAGTTGTTGCCTCTGTTGAGCAGAGTGAAGAGTTTAGAAGCATTACTGTTTTTAAGGCTAATGGCCATCTTCTTGCACTCGTAAGAAAATTGAGAAGCTCCTATTACCGAGCACCAGCAAAGAGTGGGAGATCTGCTTCTTGTTAGAAACTGGCCTTCCCAAGTAGACCTTTGTCTTAAGGAACCTGAGGCATAGTTGTCCTTTAGTTCTTTGGCAGAGAAGAAACCAAATTTTTTTGTGTCAAAATATTCAGGGCTTTCATTTTTATTTTTTACACAACACAAACTTTTGTATAGTATGTATATGGTATATTTAACTCTTTAGTTGCTATATCTTTTCCCTTCTAAGTAGCATCCTTAATGAAGAGTTCTGGTTCTTGAGTTACGGGTGTAGTATGCTTCTGCTTTAGGCAAAGACTCAGGAGCGAGTTGACCAAACATCTTTCTGTGATGAAGTCATTCAGTGAAGGAATTGCATTATCCATCCTCCTCTTGCTGTTTCCTCTAAGAGCACAGATGTGGTACTCACTATCAGAGCTGCACCTTCACAAAGAACAGGCAAGGGAAGTGTGCCCATAAACTCAGCGACTCTGTGCTGTGTGGATGAAGGACTGATACAGCAGAGATGGAGAAAAGGGGTAGTCAATCATCACTTATTTTCAGCTGTACAGGGATCTTTCATGTGTACTTGAACAAGTATCCCTAAATCAGGAATGCAGCTTGCAGTGCCTAAATGGACAGTCCTCTCAAACTTTTCCGCACCAAGTAAATACTTCTTCTCTTTCTGTGCAATTTTTGATTTCTTTACCTCTGAAAAGCATTTGGCTTACAGCTGTTTGTTTGTTCAAAATCCATGTTATCTGTTCAGGGAGATCATAGGAGAGGTTTGAGGAAAGCGTGAGCATGACTCTTCATTTCATCTAAGAGAACACCTTACAGCATTCGATCTGGAACACAATGCATGAGCCCCCCTGCTGCATAACAGAGAAGGAAACTTGTGGAGATGTATCCCAATGTACAATGCTCAGTCAAAATTTATACAGTTTATATATATTATTTTTACAGTTTATATTCAGCCTATGAAAGTGTCAAGCATGCTGGGATCTGTGTGGGTGGCACCTTCTGCATGGAGATTTGAGGCACCTGCAGTCTGTTCTGTTTTAGCACTAGTGAAGTCCTGAGCTGTTCAGGAATGCTTATATGACCCCTCAGCAGGTGCATTGTTGGCTTTGGTGCTGGACCTGACACCCAAGTGGCATTGGACCACTATTTGGGAAGAGCACCGGGAGTCATTTGACCTGCGTAACCTGAACATGGTTTTAAAAGAAAAAAAAAACATCTCTGATGCCATTTGGATGGCTTTGTATTCCTGTAAACATCCCTTGCCTTCCAGTTGTTCACCTGTTCGAGGATTCAGACTTAATACCAGAGCACAAACATAAAGTGTTCGTGTGAAGTATTGTGCTTTACCTTTCACTAAAAGAAAAGCATTTGCTGCAGACATTGGAGCTCTCGTGTTTATATCCCCAAAAGGGGCTGGGTGAAGCAGATGATGACTGTGGTGTGTGTTGAAGGCCTTAAACTGTGATTCTTGGTATGAAGAATTGAAATAAAGACTGACCTTGAAGAATGCAGTGGATTTTAACCCATGGAAGAATACTCTGTGCTCTTAGTTAAGCAGTATGTACTGCTATTTTCTTGGGAGGGAGAGGTTCAAAACTCAATTTGTGTGTGACCCTGGCTAGCAGCTGTTTAAGGAGATGTCTGCACGTGGGAGCCAGAAGTAGTGCAGTTCGCTGCACTGATGTTCCTGTGTAGCTTACATGGTTCCTGTGTAGTTCCATTGGTAACTTGTTCCTGGGCTGCTGAAAGTGGGAAACTTGCTGAGAGGGTCAGGGGCTTCAGAACCAGTGGCAGCTAGGAAATACATTTCAGTAGGTGAACAGGTCTCACATGAATATGCCATGGGTTGGTGCCGTTGCAAAGATACCTACAGTGAGGTGAAACATGCACCAAACCATCTGACCGTTGTAAACATTCTTCTTTTTTTGCCAAAGCTCATCCTATTCAGACAGTATTTCTGCTACCCCCTAATGGTATATTAAGTTTAATGCATCTCTGGCCTCTCACTATCAACTTCAGACCCATTTGAGAGTGAACAGAGGAATGCTGGAGCCTGAGGCTTTAGGCTAGCAGCCCTAAAGCCAATGGCGGCCCACATTTCCACAAGCCCTGGGCAGAATTACCAAGTCACAGCACTTCATCTTAAATTGCACTGTATTCTTATGCCTCTGTGTTGCTATAATGTACATATATATTGGATTTTTTTGTAGATAAGACATTTTAGATAAAATTTTTAAATGGGCTCCCCCCAAAAATATTTTATGCCAGATGTCTAATTTTTTTTACACTTGTGATTAACATGAATATGGATGCTCTGTGGGCAGGGAAAAAGATAAATGAATGGTACATTGGCTTTAAAAAGGTAACAATGCATGTTTTAAAAAAAACACTGGAGAAAAAAAATGCTTGGGAAAAAAGTTCATTCAAATATATTCTATGTTCTGCATAATAAAGACTTTAAAAAAACACTATATTGTGGTTTTGGCGCTTTTTTTCTAAATGAGGCTTTTCCCTATTAAGGAGACCAAACCCTCTTCCTCTTTCTTCCCAGTCCCTCTCCTACCCACCTCCAAAATAAAAACCTCAAAAAAATTCAACACACGAGTTTCATACTGGAATGACTCGGTAAAACCATAGCCTGTTTGAGAGCTGAGAAAGATCATTGTTTCCCTCTAGCCTTGTACTCCAGAGCCAGGAAACCTCGCATGCGAGATGGATGCTTAGCTGGTTTTTGGCAGTCTCCGGTCCATCGTACAGCAACAACTTTGATGTGCAGTCTAGAAAAGCCGCTTCTGTTGCAGAGAGACGCCTGCAGTGGTAGCTGCTGTTCCTGATGTGCAGCACTCCCACGATGAGTGCCCGTTCTGTAGCTCGTTGCTGGCCCCACAATGCTGCTGTGCATGAAAACCAGGCTGCTACCCTTGGGTGCTGTTAGTGTCAGGCTGCTCTCAGCTGTCATGCTGCTAATGAGATGTTTGAAAAGGCTTCTTGATCCATTTCGCAGGGGATTCTTGACCTCACATCTGTCTTGCAGTCTGTGTCTTGTTTTAAACATTTCCTTCCATGCCCTAAGTCTGCATAAACCACATGTCGGCATTTGAAAAGGAGGTGCAGGTCCTGATTTTAGCTGTGGGTACGCAAATGGGCCCAGGTGATTTGCAGCTTTGTGCTAAGGCTGCTGTAGGAATGTTGGGTTTTCCCTTCCAGGTCTCCCTTTTTTAGACCATGCCAGCACTGGCACTTTTCATTAGTGGGCTGCAAAACCTCCTTTCAGTGTCCTTCCCTAATAATTTTTTTTCATAATCCTTTCCCTAATTTCCTTCACAGGCTCATGAACGCCTGTGGAGATCCTGGAAAAGATACTCTCTAGACCCCAAGTAAACAGCCACTCCATGTTTCCAAGAGGCTTTAAGGGCTGGTTAAGATGCTGCTGGCCCAGAAGAGAGCAGATCATGGAATAAAGACTTTTTTTGAGCGGTAGAAACTCTCCCGCAATTCGGGAACAGCCGGGGCTTTCACCGGGGAGCACAGAGCCCCGTTTCTGCCTGTCGCGGGCCGGCCCCGGGGGCCCGTCCCTCGCACCCGCAGAGCGGCCCCAGCCCTGGCGCTCGGAAAAAGGGGAAAAGGGGCGGCTTTTGCAAGCTCTTTTCCCCGGGGGCGCGAAGGGAGGCTCTGAGCCCCCTGCCCGACCGCCTCCCCGCTCCCGCCCCCCCGNGGGAGTGACTTGGCGAGGGGAGGAGAAGAGGAGGAAAAGAAATCGGATTGCCGAAAGGATTAGGAAGTGGGGTGGGGAGGCGAAGCTCTCTNCCCTCCCCGCACACATTTGTGAAGCTTTTCAGAGTTATCCTTCAGCATCAGTGGTACCGGCAGGCGAGCCCGGGAGAGCCGCGACAGCGGAAGGTGCTCGGCAAACTGCAAGAGCGATCAGAGGGAGCAGAGTGGCCCTGGCCCGGCGGACCCTACCCCTGCCCTTACCCCGGCCCCTGCCCGCGCCCGCGGGGCACCGCACTTCCCGGCTCCGGTGGTTTTTATATATATACTCTTTTTT
>VZRS01010621.1:70824-173773 GCA_013398055.1 Ifrita kowaldi | reverse complement strand
TTTTTTTTTTTTTTTCCTTACGTTTTTACTGCTCCTCTCGGCGGACAGGATTTGGAGCATTAAGGGCGGGCGTGTTGCCGGACCGCCTGCCCTGAACGTGCGAGGAGAGGAGAGAGGAAGGGAGAGATGCCTCTGATTAGAGGTAAAGTCGTGCTCATTCTCGGATTCGTCTTCCTGACAACTTTCCTGGCCGCGGTGAGAGGACTACCCGTGAGGGGGAAACAGCGCAGCAATAGCCCGAAGGAGAGGAGCTCCAAGCTGGCGGAGGTAGGGCGATCTTTGGGGAAATACAGAGAGCCGGGAGGGTGCTAGGGCGAGCTCTTCCTCAGCCTCTGCACCCCCTCCCGTGCCCGGGAAAGCTGAGGGGGACAGCCGGCCACCTGGGCGGTCACTGGGGCTCTCTTGGAGGTGGTTGTGCATCTCGGACGGGAGCAGCATCCAACACGTGTCCCGCGGCCCGGCCGCCCAGAGCTCCGGGGACAGAAGCAGCGGGGAGAAGCAGGGTTTGGGGACCCCCTCTTATGGGCTGTTTCCTCACTCGCTGAGGGGCAGAGCCCTTTCCCGGCCTGCGGGATTCTCGGGCAGCCTCAGGTCTTCATACTGTACAGAGGCTGAAGGACGGGATGCTTGAGGCTTGCTCAGTTCGGGGCCGAGTGCCGTGAGCCGGTGCCCGGGAAGATCCGTTGCCCCCGGCGCCCAGCATCCCAGGTGGGAGAGAGGGGTCCGGCTGCAGTCAAAGTAGCGGTTGGTGCCTTGCCAGGAATGCCGAATCTCCGCTACCAGAAACCTAAGACACGATGTATTTCAGCCACCATCTCTCTTCCCCTCCCCGCCGAAACGCCCCTGGGGCAGGTTCCGGAGCGGCCATGCTCCCCTTCTCACTGCGCCCCGCAGTGTCCCCCGGGGCAGGCGGCCTTGGGAGCCCCTCGGCCGGCGAGGGGATGTCCCGGGCTGCGCCTCGCGCTTCTCTGAGTGCCGGATCCTGTCCCACGCTCGCTGCCGAGCGCGGATTGTGGAAGGGGAAGCTTCAGCAGGCAATGAGGGACTAGTCAGACTGGGAGGACTGGTGGGACCTGATGGGGATGACAGGAATGGAATGGGAAAGAAACTACCGGGAGCGCGGGTGGTAAGAAAGACTGTTGGATGGTTAAAACAAGCTGTTTCCATCTTGAAATTGTTCTCTGGAGGAAAAGTCATTTAGGCAGCAGAGCTGTGTTCAAAAAGTACTCTTTCAAAGAATGCTACTGCTAAAAGTAGGTGAAAGGAATGATTGAGAAAAGTGGCGATAGAAGTTTGAGCAGGACAGGGTCAGCGCAGCTCAGTCCTCGCTGGCGATACACAGGAATATGGAAAGCAATAGGTTAGATCTTCAGTGTCGGTCAGACTGGCAGAGGAGGTGCGAAGCGATGGGAATCTACTTTATTGCTAGTTAATGCCAAAACAGGGGCTGATCTGTGGAGGAGTCATGCTGGCAGCTCCTGTCGGATGCTCTAAACTCCATTCCAGCATGAAGTCCAGGGCACAAGTGTGAGAAGGGAATCTGACACATGAAATGCTTGGCTAAGGGGCAAGAGAGGGCGCAGGCTGCATCCAGCCAAGTACCACTAGTCAACCCTGGTGATGGTTTTGACTGGACTGTGGACTGAGCAGATGCAAGAACTGCTGGGGATGATGTGCTGTAGTGCTGGTAATACCATGTTAGTGCTGATCTTTGCTAGTGAAACTTCGACCATAGATGTAGATGCTGCTTCAATTCCCAGACAAATGCCAGGCAAAGTGTCCCCAGGCTCCGGCTGCAGAAGGAATAGGGATTTACACTTGAAATCCAGGAAGGTATTGCAGCCCTGTGGCAGGGACCAAGGATAGGGACAAGCTGTCTGTTAGGAAGTTGTGCATGTCTCCACCACGGGACCCTGCAGCACAGTCTCAGGCTCCTTTTTATCTGACATCTGAAATACATGGGAGAGCGTGTGAGCTGCTGTCAGTCGCGGTTTGTGAATGGCTGTGAATGGGGAGCGTTGTGCGGCCAGCCAAAGATCACATTCGGCACTTACACAGCGCGGCCTCTGTCCCCGGGACCTTTGCTTCGTGCAGAAATACAAACATACAGCAAAGTTATAGGCAAAGGTTTGAGGGTGGAGGTTAGGAGCAAGGAGGAAGTTGAAGAATGGATTCCTCTGGGAGTCTGGCGGTGCTCCTGTGCGCACCCTGCATCCCTCAGAGTACTGATGGCACAGTTTTCATGGCAGGGAGGAAGCAGTAGGTATTTGCATGTGTCTTCTAGCTGCGTTTTGGGATGAAATCCTCTGTTTCTGATACATGCAGGGGACAATTTAGAGTAGTCATGCCCAGCTGTTTGAACTAAAGCAGAGAACACAAGCACAGCAGCATGGTGGTTAAAAAAAATGCAGTGATTTTGGGTCATACACACAGATGGTTCCTGTTGCAGCACTGATACGTCCTGTCTCTATGGCAGCAGGGCAGCCACAGCTGGAGTATTGGTTACACTATGGGTAATGCCCTACAGATGTGGGTAGAATGAAGGGGGCTGTGAGGAGAAAAATAGAAATGACAGAGCAGAGCAGATAGACAATCAAAACCATTAAACAATTACATAACTTGGATTTATTTTAACAACTTCGTTTAAAGCAAACGTTTTTCCTTGGTTTAGAATTGAATGGGAATTTTTGCAATCTGTGCTGAGCCTTAGAATTGCACTCCTATACTAAAATAATTTAGAAAAATTAACACAAGTAAGTTTTCCAGTAAATTTTTTGAGACAGAAAGTCTTCTTCTTATAGTAGGAAGGATGGAGAGAACACATGCTTTATTTTTGGGTGCTAGTCTTATCGGTGTGTCCGAAGTCCTGTACCTCAGTCAGGATCCATTATTTCCAACCATTGCCAAAGGAGCGAGTATTTGCATTTACATTATCTCAGGAATGACACTGGTCAGCAAAGCTTTGCCTGAACTGTACTGTGCTCAGCATAAGCAACAGATGTAGTGTGAATATTTTGCTATTTCTTCAGTCTATTTGATTAGAAGTTGAAAAGGCAGAATGAGAAAGTTGAAAGGCAGTTTTCTTTCCAAACTGTGACTTAAATCTAACAAGAGAGGTACCTGCTCATTTGGAGGTTTGTTGGTGATGTTTGGGAAGGCAGGTGGGTTCAGAAACAGCAGACAGGTGTACAGCAGGGGTTTTAGAAGGGCTTTTGCGGGCTGGATGCATCATACTTTGATGTGGGCAGAAATGTGGCAGGATGGAGCACTGACCGCTAAGTGGCTCCTCAGATTTGGGTAAATTTATAGTTGGAAAAGCTTGTGTCCCTTGTGGAGACAAGATACAGCTCATCACATCACTTAATGGTTTATTTATTTATGAAGTCAGGAGGTTTAAATGAAAAATATGTTTTGATAAACTCACTGGATTTCAAAATATTGGCTCTGAACATAGTTAATAGATGTTTGGACTCTTTCCAGCTGATACCAATCAGTTCCGGTGCTCTTCTGGTAAACAGAAAACAGCCGCAGTCCTAACATGCTGCAAATGTAAACGTTAGGAGTGATTAGATCTATGTGAACCCACACAAGAGCTTCAATAGTTATGCATAGGAATAACAGTGCCAGCAGGAGTGGTGATGGGGGTGTTGGAGCATCCTGGCACTGACGGGGTGAGGCAGAGCAAGCCAACAATGTTTTATGGAGGGTCCAGCCCTGGTGGGCTTGGTGGGTGTTCTTTTGCAGGAGGGAGCCACTCTGAGAGAGGGGCCCAAGAGCAACGGCAGCAAACTCCCCAGAGCACCCAGGGTGTTACTGCAGAGCTGGGACAGGGGTCAAATCCAGGCTGGAACTTGCTGTTGGATTTCCCCTGGTCTGAGGCCGTGAGCAAAGCAAATCTGGCATGTGTGATAAGAGATAATGGAAGGCAACAAAAGAAATATCAAGCATAGCGTAAAGGCTGAGTTGGCTGCAAATCAGTGGGTTTGTGCAGCACCTGATACGACTGGCTCCTGGCCCCTGAGAAATAAGGAAACAACTAACAACACAACACATTATTTACTGGTTAAACCAGTGACAACAGCAGTGGGAAACTACATGTAAAACTGAAGGTCTACACCTGATTGAAAATCATTGCTAGCAATCTTGATTGAAATCAATCTGCCCTGTGCATAAGGGCATGTGAGTGCTTAAAAATTAAATGTATAGCAGTGATGTGATGCCTGGCTGGAGATACCAGCAGACAGAGAGCGAAGGAGCTCCAAGGTGTCATGGTGTGGCTGTACTAGATAAGAAGAGTGAGAGAAATATCAGCTGGGCTTGAGTGGAGTTTGTCAGGAGACTGTAAGTCGGGGTAGCCCTGTCATTTCGGAGCCCTAATACAGCCTAGACACATTGGTTTGGGGAGCCCACTGGAGTGATGGGCTGCATGGGCACAGAGGTCTGCAGGAACCTGCCCTGTGCCTCCCCCCGCCCCCAGCTCTTGCTCCCTTTTGACTCTTCCTCGCCAAGAAGAGGATCTCAGTTTCCCTAGAGCCGTCTCACCCTGCTGTGGACCCCCAGCTTGTGCTGTCACCCATGTCTGCCCTGCGGGGAGCACCTTGCCGGGCTGCCGCCTCCTCGGGAGAGCCCCGCTGGGGTACGAGTGGGCAGCTGGGTCGGTGCTGGCTGCCTGCACAGCCAGATCCCCGCCGCCGCTGCGGCCTGTGTCAGTAGCAGAGTCATTTTGCCTGAGGATGTGCTTTTTACCTTTTCATTTCTTCAGCAATTAAGCGTTCTTGTCCCTGGCTTTGTCCTTGGCGAAGGTCGGATTTGCGGGTACAAAACGTTCACTGAAGCATCCTTCCGCTCTGAAAGGGGCTCTTTGTGCGCAGGGAGGTACTTCGCCCTTTGTAGCAAATTTCCTTTTGAGAAGTGCCAAATTATCTTAGTCAACACAGTTGAAAACCCTCCCGCCCTGGGGCTGAGACAGCAGCAGAAACAAAGGAGAGCCGGGTGTAGGGAAGCTGCCCAACGAGGGGGCTTCTTCCATGTTCACTGCACAAATAGGTCTGCTGCGTTCCCATTGTTATAATCAAAGGGGTTCCTGTAAAAGGCACATGTAAGGAGAAGAGATTAGGCATAAATTGCCCCACAGGGTATTGCCCTGCACTCTCTCTGGATTCCCAAAATTGTCCAACTCGTGCAGATCCTTTCCTCAAAGACAGGCAAGCTGGGGAACTCATCCTGCCTCCAACCATGCTCTTTCCCAGACCAGTGGGGTGATAGAGGGAGTGTGCTATAGATTAATTCCCGCTTTCCTCTTGTCAGTGTCGTAGGGACAGGGAGTGCACACTGGTCCACAGTAGCAGTGCGTACTCTTCCTCCCAGAATAATCCCCAAAACAAGAAGCCTGACACTTCCCATAGGGAAGCCTGGGGACAGTCTGAGCTGCAGGCAGGCCAACAAGGTGTACCCATGCTGTCTAGTTCCAAAGCAAATGTTATCAGCCAGAGGCTCAGGTTTTGTGTAATATACTGGAGCAAGGAAGAGATTGCAGCATATTTCAGTGTTGAATCGTTTTTGTTTCAGACAGAAGCTTGCAAAAGTGCAGTGTAAGGACTATTTTTGTTTGTTTGTTTGTTTTGGTGGAATGTTTTTGCAAGGAACCTTCATTGGGCAGCCTGATGCTTTTATGTGGCCAGCTGTAAAAGTCAGCCTGCACGGTGTTGCTTCCAAGCAATTCCGTTGCTCCATGTTCCTTCTGTGTAGGGACTCAGGGGGCTTGTCTGAGAAGGTGTTTGAGATGTACTTTCATATCAGTACTTACGAGATGAAGACAGCAAAAATGTCGTGACCTACCTGCCTCTGAGTCCTGGGTGGCCCTTGGCATGAAGGGCGCCAATGCCTCTTGAGGTTCAGGTTGTTTAGCCCAGGGCAAGGATACAACCTCAAAGGGAACAAAATGCGGTAAATTGGTGCCTTCTGCCGTCCCCTGGCACCACGAGATGGGCACAAGGTAGAGAAGAGACCTGGCTGCAGACAGCCAGGAAACCCCCACGCATGCAGGGAAGAGGTGATGAGGCATGGGTTTATCTTGGATTAGGAGCTGATGGTTGGCCTGCTCTGTCAGGGTCTTATCTAGCCCTCAGGACTGGGGCTGCAGGGCAGGTGTGGGAACATGTCCCAGACCAAGGGAGCCCCTGCCACGCAGGGCTCAACAGGAGACTGGCACATGGCATAGGTACAGTGCCCTTCAGGTGAGCCGCCTTCCATCCCAGCCTTGGCAGCCCTAGCCTAGGGTGAGCAAGGCATCACCGACTCTTTCCCAGCAGCTGAGCCCCAGGCCCTTGCTGGCTGAGGAGGCACTGTTTGCTGGATGGCCTGGAGGTGCTGTGGGAGGTGCCCCATGTGGAAAATCGATCGATCTCTCTTTGCTTCCCTGGGGTGTCCTCTCTTCCTTACTGCTTTAGCGCTCCCTCCTGCCCTTCCTGCCCTCCCCTTCACCTGCAGCCATTCCCACAGCAGCCAAAATCACAGCTGCACTGTGCCGTACCATGCAGCACCTCCGTCGAGACAAGGTGTTGTACAGATCTCTTCATGTAAGCAGTTCCCAACACCTTCCCCTCTGGAGACAGTGTGGTTTTATTACATGCTAAGGCTGCTGGCTCCTTGAAAGTCAAAACTGGCTGGGGAAGGGAGTTGAGCTTGACCCCCAGGCTGGGGAGCTGCAGCCAAGCACCTGGGACAGGGGCTGCTGGCTGAATGTCGTCCCAGCTTTGCCCCTTCAGGAAGACAAGATACAGCATCCCTGCCTGGATCCCTTCCTTTGCAGGGCATGGAGATGCTCCAAGTCTGGCTCAGGTGTCCATGTTGTCTGTTGCTGAAGGGATCCCTGATGGATTTGCATTTGGTTGGTTGGCTGCATTCCTTGCCCCACTGCTTGCACAGAGGGGCAACCTGTGCACCCTTCCTGGGACAAGGGGAGCAGTTGCCCCCTGCCCTCCCTCCTGCCCTGTGATCACCTCCCTCACCTCTTCTAGCAGGTAGGGGGAGGCTGGTGTTGATCTGGTCCTGTCAGTTTCTACACCTGCTTTGCGATATTTGGGGTTTTCTTCCTTTTGCAGTTTTGCCTGGGCTGTGGCAGGCAAGGAAGCCGCAGCAGTGGGAGAATTACGGTGTGCAGACTAGCAAATGCAGGTCATTAGCTGGAACAAGTTAATGGTTACTGAAGCACATGGGCTGTAGAGCTGGAACAAGTTAGCAGCGACTCCCTCTGATGCATTAGGAGCTTATGTGTATTACTGCTCAACTATGTTAACAGAAACCATGTGCCCCAGCAGGAGCATTTGCCAGGGAGCAGCGGAGGGTGTGGATGTGTATCTGTTTGTCTCTCTGGGGGACCTCTCCATGCCGTCTCCTTTCTCCCATACCGTGACTGCAGCAGAAGTCTCAGGGTCTTCAAGTAATGGGTGCCTTGCCACCAGCTGGTGTCCTTGCAGGAGGCACTACTCGTCAAGAAATGTCCCCTGGGACCTGTGCACTTGGACAGAGTCTCTGGTGTGAGGACAGCCCCATCTGCTGTGCTGGGACCTGTCAGTGGAGCCAACTGTATGCTCCAGCTTCTCCACTACAAGGCCTGTGTGGTTCACTGTGTAGGAAGCAGACCAGTCCCTCCTTCAGGACAGATGGGGAGGAGAAACTGAGCTGTGGTAAACCTTCTTGAGAGTCTTCTCCAAGTATGACATGGGAGATCCGCATGTACTCCTGGCCTTGCTGCACACTACCTGAGGAGCAGGTCATTTTCTTTGTCTGCAGAATGAGAGTTTTGCAGACAAAGAAATTTGTCTCAGTGTTAAAGAGGGAAAAGATATTTATGGTAGAGAAGCATTTGCCAGTGAAATGACTGTGATCTGCATGAGGAGGGCAACAGTGTGGCGTGGTGAGGTGAAAGGCCACAAGGCTGCTGCTTTTCCTCCTTGTGTCACAAGTGATCTGGGGTGGGAGGATGCCATGGGCAAGTTACTCATGAGCACACCCACAGGAGAGCCGACTGCAGTGAGAGGGCCTGGGCTGTGCCAACAGGATGCGTGGTGAGGAACATTCTCAGTAGCCTGGACAGCCTCCTCATTTCTGGTCTTGCACAAAGTCAGCTAGGCTGTGTCCTTGCTCCTCATGGTGCTGCGTGCTGCTGCTTCTCTGTGCTGTGGTGTCTTCTGCTCCAGGGCTGGCTCTGCCTCAGGGGCAACTGAGTCACCGACCTTGGAAAGAGTTTTGAGATTACAGTTGTTGCAACTGTGAGACATGAAAATAAATGTGAAACATGAGGAAGCCTTTGATGCTGCCTCCTGCAGCTCCCTACCCAAGACAGTTGGGATGAAGCTAGTTAGAAAAGAAAGTGATACCATATGATCTAAAGTATTTGGATAACTGCATGAAAATTATAATCATGAGGGTGTAATAATTATCTGCACAGCCCACAGTTTGCTGCTGGCTCCTGCTGGTCTGTCATAAACAGGATCTGCCCATGTAAGTGTCTTGTGTGTTCCATAAGCACTTGTAGAACTCTCCTAAAACCTAAAGGGAGTCTTTACTAAAAGAAAAGAGCAAACCAACAAAACAAACAAACAAACCAATAACCCCCCTCCCAGCACCCATGTAAGCTGATCCTGAGGTGGGCCAGATAGTACAGCAGTTGGGAGGTCATGGCTCTGCTCTTCGCCTGTGCCACAGCCCCTTTGCAGGCAGGAGTGTAACCCAGGGCACAAGAAGAGGGAGGCAACTGGAGGTGTTAGCTTCTTTAAATTACCTCTGGCAGATCTTCCAGAGCTCACATGTCAAAATCCTGAGTGATAGCTCCTGCTAAGCCACCTGCCTATAAGTCTAAATGTGTTGTGTCTGGTGACTGGGATTGTGGCTCAGAAGGTCTTAAAGACAGTAACAGGAACTGAGCAGCGTCTTTGCCTTCCCTGATATCTCGTAGGTACCCACCCAGCTCTTGGCACCTCTAGAAGCTGCTGTGCTCTGTCACAGCTCAGGGAAATCCCTTAAGTGGGTGATGAGCTGATGGCTGGCAGAGGTCACTTGCCTAATGTGTGTCCCATGGATTTTCCATCTGGCTGAAAGACTGACAGTAGACAGGTTATGTGCTAGTGGATGGTTATGAGCCAGGAGGATCAAACTACAGCCCTCAGGAGGCTGCAGTGGTTTCAGCTGGCTGGGCTAAAAAAGCCCTTTATTTGAGCAGTGCCTCACAGAGGAGAAAGCATGCGCTATGGGAGGGAGGCATCATGGCACACTGCATTTGTTCCTGGCAATTACCCTGCTGTTCAACCTTACTTTATTTTAAAGAGACAACAGTGTTACCTGTTAGCAGTAGAAGAACCTTCCTTTCTCCTAGTCCCTCCAGCAAAAATTGTCATGAGCCTTTCTGCGAACTGCAGCCCCAGAGCTAACCCCAGACATGCTGGGCTTCCTTGTAATGCAACCAACCAGCCTTCTCTACTTCCATAGCTTTATAGTATGGCTTTATAGTAAAATCCTGCTCTGGAGTTGTTCCTGCCCAGTTTCAATCCAAAGATACATTTTTTTAATACTTTCTCCAGATCCTTGCAGCTCATTTAGGTAAATATAAAAAGAAAAGTTTTATGGTAAAAAAAAAAATAGAATAAATTTTGTACTTGACTAATTCATAAGTGGGCAAGTTTGCAACAGACTGCAGGACAGATTTTAAAATAATGTTGGAGAGAGCTTGGGGGAAAGAGAGGGAAGGTCTATTCAGGAAAAGATCAATAGTTCTTCTGGTGGTTTCTTATTTCAATACAGCATGGTAAAACTGTTCAAAGGAAACCTAACACAAGCAGTAATGATTAAGCAACAAAAGCCCCCATTCCTTATAATTATAGCTCAGTGTGATACCGGCCTTTAGCAAATACGTCATTTTCCTCACTGCAGTGTTAACAAGGCCAGAGCACAGCCTGAGTGTTGCCTCTGATCTGGCTGCCGTGTGCACAGGTTTCTTTGGTTCAAGTTGAATGAGTTTATGTGCTCTGTAATTGGCTTGGGATAGGTGTGGGTAGAAGCTGCATCCTCTGAGCTTGTCCTCTGCTGGTGACTTGCTTGCTCCACTGGCTGCTGATGCACAAGCTCCAGCAGTGCTTCGCTGCCAGGGGAGTTCTCTCCAATGTACTTGGATTGGTTTAACCCCATGATGAGGGGCAGCTCTGCTCAGCAGTGTATGTAATTACAAAGAGCACTGCTGTTGGGTGCTCTGGCAACTTGCAATGCCTGCGGAGATGCTGAGGAACGTGCTGGAGGGACAAATACCTGTAGTTGTGTAAGTGGCAGTGTAGTGGTGTCCCTGGTTGCCAAAGTGCAGTACAGCACAGGAACTAGTCTGTTGATGTTTTCAGGTTTTAAACTGCTGTAGGATCTGAAATGTCATGTCTCTAATAATTTTTAGGTAAGAGCTGCAGCACATGAACATTGGTCATTTGCTTTCTTAAACCGAATTTAGTTCAAAGCCTTAGAGACATTTCTAGCAAAATCACAAATTTTAAGAGCAGAAGAAATTACTGGAGCCTTGAATTTCTTCCCTAGTGCAGTTACAGTACTCGTGTTGAGCCCAGTGATGTGGGTTTGACAGTCTCCATAAGAGAAGTTGTCATTTTTCTTGTTAATTGTTCCTGTGGTTAATTACCTATGGCATTAAAAGCCCAATCCTTATTCCTCAGTTAAATTTGTCTGGCTTTGACTTGGGCACATTGCTTCCTATTACGTGTTTCTGTTCTGGATTATAGAGTCTCTGGTGCCTGATGGATTACTGCCTTAAAGAACTGGAAAACCAAGTCATTGCTTTCTTTTTTCAGCATGACAAGCAAATTGAATTGTACAAGTTTTTCACTCGAGAAGTTTTTCCATCCCTTGAAATGTTTTTGTGGCTGCTCTCTTCATCATCTCCAGATTTTGAAGCATTTCTAATAGAGATGTATGGACTAGAAACGGAAAAATGTCAGCCTTTAGTCTCTAGAGCAATGATGTGTGGCCTTTTCCCACACCTTTTCCACACACCTTGTTGCCTGTGTTATGTACAAAGTAGGCATGACACCGGGGTGAATTGCTAACCGGTTACTTCCCCTTCCAAACATCTCTTCTAATTGTGCCTCAGGGTGTTTAGGTGGTCAGTCCTACATGTGGGAGAGCCTGGACTATGTGGGAAGGGCTCTTGGACTGGTAGGTAAGCCGGTGTGATCCTGCTTATAGCCTTCAATCAAAACGTGATCTTCACAAATGAAAAGTGCATGCTCTTTCCTGAGTGCTGCCCCAGAGTTTCTCTGAGGTTCCTGCCCTGGGAATCCTTATTCCCAGACAGGTAGGATATGCCAAGTGTATGCAGGAGCAGCTGTGGCAATTCCTTGTTCAGCTTTTTCCTTTGCTTGGTGCTGACTGGTCGCAGAAGAAGGCTGGAGCTCGGCTACAAGACATCAATGGCTTCCCAGCACTGCACTCTGCTGGGGTGGTAGCAAGTGTTCTTCCACAGTGGTGGAAGGAGAAGGGAGCTGCTGATGACCAGCTCTGCAATGGTTTGCAGCCTTTCTCGTGTGCTCTATAGAGAGCAGGGGAATAGAGTGTTCCCTCTGGACAAGCAAAGTCTTCTCTTCCCTTCGCCCACTGCAGTGGCTTAGCTCCAGCCTTGATGGCTTTATCCAGCTGCTCCTTGGATGGTGCAGAGGATGTCACACAGCAGCAGTGCAAACCTGAAGGGCAGCTGCTTGTGTGGGTGTCAGGGGACCCTTGATGACTTGGAGAAGTCATCTGATGCCATAGATGCTCTGACCTGGAGGGAGCACTGGGCCTCCTAAGAGCTTGTGAAATCCGTGGATTGATTGTCTGGGGCAGGGCACTGAGCCTTACTCGGGAGGGACATCTGATGCAGGAACAAATTTTAACCCAGCAAAGCTTCAGAGCAGTGCAGGAGGGAAGCATTGGGTTGTACATTGTAGTCACCATTGCTGGAGGCTCTGGGCCATCCAGGGCAGCCGCCCCTGTCGTCCTTATGCCTCCAGACTATCTGGGAGCTGAGGGAATTCTGTTTGCCCTGCAACACTCTTGCAGCCAGTTCCCCTGGAGCAGTTTTACATTTTCCCTGTGGGAAGAGTACTCTGAATTTCTTGAGCTTGTTTGGGCGTAAAATCTGAATTAGGCATTGAGTGTAAATTTGGAGATTTTGAGTCTGTTCCTGGCTTGCTTGCTCTGGTGTCCTTGGGTGAGCTCAGATCTTGTTTCTAGAGGAGACCTCCCTTTCCATGTGTATTAAATTTGGGTTGTCTGTGAAGTGAGCTTACCCAGCCGAACAAGCTCTTGGCAAATTGGGCAGGAGTGCCAGCCTTGCAGGGCTGTTGCCAGTCTCCTGTGCAGGGGTTGTGTGGGCATGCGCAGCTGGCAGCAAACCCAGCACCAGCAGGCAGTGTCATGCAGCCAGCACTGGGACAGGGCTAGGTTTGCCCGCTCAGCCCCCCTTGCTGTTTTTGTTCCACCTGGGCTCCTTGCTGCCTGCCAAGGAGTCCTGGGACATAACAGGAGACCTAGCAAGGGGCTAAGGCACTGGGAGATGGGCTGAGACAGAGCCAGGCATCATTCCCGTGCATCCTTCCCAAAACCGTTGTGGTTTGGATGGGGACAGAGGGAGCTGGGAGGGGAAGGTGCGTGCAGGGGAGTGTTTCTGCTCAGGTTTGCTACCAGCAGTGCCACAGGAGCCCTCCAGGCCAGGGAGAGGGGCAAGCCCCGAACGCTCTCTCTGGGCAGCACAGGTTCTCTCCTCTCTGCAGCCCTCTCTCCTCTGGGCCCATCTGGTGAAGTCTGTCACCGGCCCTTCCCTGCGTTCAGCCTGCTCTGGGCAGCAGCCAAGGGACCAGCAGCGTCTCTGCTGCTCTTTTCCCTCCCCCGGGGATGGAGGGATCGTGGGCTTTGATGTACAGGGACAGGGCTGGGGACAGGCTGTGTGCGCTCATGAGAGTCTGGCTAGGCTCCAGCTGCCTTTGAAGTGCTCCAGTGATCAGGATGAAAGGGAGGGGAGTCCTTCCCCAAACCATCTGGCTCTAATTGCAGGTAGAAATGCCTCTCTGCGTCCCCCCCGCCCGGCGCCGTGGGGAGGGGGCACTCCATGCTCTTCGTTAATCCCACGGCTCTCGACTGGGCTGACGCGAAGGGTGAGAGCTTGGGAACAAAAGGGGGTTTCAGCTGGGCAGCCAGAAATAGGCAGCTGCTGGCGGAGATGCTGGGAGTTCGGGCACCTCTGCTCCCAGCCTTGAGCTGCGGGGCCCTGCAGACCTTCCCAAGGACGCCTGTGCCGCGGGGGGGGCTTTGCCAGTTGTTCCCATCTCGGGTTTCTCGGGCACACTGGAGCTTGCTGGCCCCTGGAGTCACGCTCTTTCATGCCAGTGCGCACCGAGTGCGGGATGAGGAACGTGGGAACTCGGAGCGGGCACAGTCATTTGGCAGTGTTTGCTGGCCGCCTCCCTGGCCCCCCGGATGACTGGTGCTGCCTCTCCGGCAAGGCTCCCTGTCTGCTGCCGCTGCTCCTCCCGGGACTGGAGGGCTGGCTGCAGAATGCCATGTGCCCCTGCAATGGCAGCAGCATTCAGAGCCTTTGGCAGCACTCGCAAATGAGTTTTGTTGACTTGTTTGGCTTGGCATCTTCCCTTTCCCAAAGAGCTAAAGGTAGCTGGGTTATATCTACCAGCAGTTTCTTTCCCTCTTTGTGGTAGCCTTTGAGCGCCATCAGAAATCTCAATTAAACCTGTGTTGGTTGAAGTCATCTGCCCTAATACCAATACCACAGAACTATTTATTTGGGTGAGGTTTTCCCCTTTGTCATAAAGCCCTTATTGTAAACTTTTTATATAAATAAATAAAATTATTATACATGAGCTGTGGTAACTCTGTGACCGGAAGCAGCCCTTGCTGTTAACCCATTTCCAGGGACTGAGAAATAGCCAAAAAGGGAGAGTGAGAACTGGAAAGCCAGGTGAGATGGGCAATGGGATGGCAGAGAGGGTGGTCATGGAGTTGGGCAGTACCAGTCTGAATAGACCTATAAGTTCAGGTGCAGTGGGACTGAGCGCTGGCACAGCACAGGGCACTTGGTATTAACTGGATTGATTAACATGTTAATTGCTATCCTGATGCTGCAATAAGATGGGGTGGAGGAACTGTTTGGGACAGACCCGTCTTTGCAGGGCAGCGGTTTGCTCCCTGCCCTGCACTGCCACCCTCAAGAGATATTCTTTCTGCCTCTTCCCTCTCCAGGTCTCGGCATCATCCAACCCCCGTTCGGCAGGAGATGAGGAGCTGCCACCATCGGGCAAGGCGCGGGGGCTGAGGCGGAGTGGGCAGGCTGGCCCGCGGCGGCACAGGCGCAGAGGGGTGGCTCAGCAGGCTGCCAGGAGCCCAGCGCTGCCCCAGCCCAGCGGTGCTGGCCGGGAGGAGAGCCTGCCGTTCATGCTGGACCTGCAGAACTTGCCGGGGCTGGCCAATGTGGACCTGAGTGCCCAGAACCCCAACATCCAGGTGGGGAGTGGGTCTGAGAAGGCCACAGGGGGTGTGCGTGAGCGCTGTGGTGAAAGTGGTGCTCTCCAGCCTCATTTGGTTCCTTAAGAGAAAGGATCTCATGAGCAGGGTCTGTGTGGCCACTGTCATCTGTTTTTTTGGTGACTACCAGCTGCAGATAGGTGGCATGGAGAAGCTCCTCGACTGAGGAATTTGCTCACAGCCTTTTCCCTGGCCCTCCCAGCCCCTCTTCACAGAGCAGGAGCGAACAGTCCTACGTGGGTGACCTCTCAGTTTCTGAGGGTGGTGTTGGTCCCTGTGGGTGACCACCAGCCACCCTATGCTTCCTGCTCTGTCCGTGCTCAGTCCTTCTGGGTGACGAGAGACCATTTGCACTCCTCATACGGTCCTGCAGCCCAGAGTGTCTCTGGCCTCTCGGGCTGGGAACCAGTGCATGGTCTGGCAGGCCTGCCCAAGGGCTGTCCCCCAGCTCACTGCCTTGCCTTATGTCTGCCCGCCAGGTGACCATTGAAGTGGTGGATGATCCTCAGGCTGAGATGGAGATGGACTTGTTGAAGGAGACAAGCAATGACTGGTCTCTGACATCCTCGGAGTGGTTGTCTCACAAGGACCTGTTCTGGCCCCTCTTCTGGGAATACACTGACCCTGCTGAGGGGGACGAGGAAGAGGAAGATGAAGAGGAGGAGGAAGAGGAGGAAGAGGATGACAACCTGGATGTAGGGGACAGGGAGGAAGAAGAAGAAGAGGATGATGATGAAGAGGAAGATTACACAGCAGAGTATGAGGAGGAGGAGTCCATGCTTAGTGGAGTAGGAGGTAACTGGGACCAGCGATGGCCTGGGCAGAAGAACTGGATCTTTAAGGAAAAATATAATTACGGTGAGTTCCCTTGGCATGTGCAGCTGCCCTGCAGACCAGCACTGCCCTCCCCTGTCCTGCCTGGCCCGCAGCCCTGCACCAGCAATCACAGCACGCTAGTGTTCATTTCCTACTTACAAAATAAGCCAGCATGCCAAGGAGCAAGGCCAGCACTCAGCTGGGGCTGCCAGCCGTCAGACATGCCAGTGTCCTGGTGGGAATTACCCTTGCATATAATCACGCTGGAGCACGGGCTCTAGCAAAGGCATGCTCACATGAGAAATACAGTGCAAATGTTTTATGACAAGTGCTGCTGCCATTGACTCAGGTCCCTGTAGTGACATCAGTGCCAGAAGCCTTTTCCACAGACCTGGGTGCCCCCCAAGAGAGGAGCTGCAGAGGGCTAGATGGCAGATGGGCCAGGGCACCCCAACAGCTCCCTCCTGCAGCTTCCTGGCCATGACTTCAAAACCAGCCAACCTTTGCTAACACGTGATGATGCTTCAGCATCATGGCCAGTGTGTTGGGCAGGTTTGGTGAGGATCAGGATGGGCAGCAATACCTGTTTGGGTTGGTGTGACTGGAAGCAAAGCTGTGAGAATGAGAGCTTTTGCTCAGGGCTGCTTCCCTGGGGTTGGCAGCAAGGACGGGGCTGGCCCTTGGCATTGCGTGGCTGGGCACTTCCCTGTGCCCCAGGCAGCACAGTCCTTGTTCAGGGATGGAGGCAGAGCTGAGGGAGGTACCAGGTGGCTGTTGTCTCTCCTCCTGCTAAAGCTTTGCTGAGGTCCATCACTCTCTGCCTCTTCCCTGCTGTGCACAGACTATGAAGATGAGGAGGAGTGGAGCCCATGGTCCCCTTGCAGCATCACCTGTGGCAGTGGCAACCAGAAGAGGACCCGGTCCTGTGGCTATGCCTGCACAGCGACGGAGTCGAGGACCTGTGATCTGACACGCTGCCCTGGTGAGCCCCTGGCCATATCAGTCCTTGGGGACTGTCTGACTTTAATGTGGGCTGGTTCCCAGCGGGCATTGCTCATGCTTCAAGAATTAGGTATGTTTAATGTGATCAGGGCTAATGACCATGGGGGTTTGTTTCCACAAAGAAGCTATGATTGGGCTTCATGGTTCCCCAGGTAGTTGTGTGGGGCCCAGGGGTGGTAGAGCTGGCATCAGGCTTGGTGTGTGACTTCTAGCACTTCTCTCACACTGGTAGCTTGAAATCCTCTCCTGACATATTGAGAGCCAGCTCTATCCGCTGGGATTTACATTACTAACAGCCTCAGACAGGTCTGTTGGGCCAGTCTTGCTGCTGGCCCTTCCTTCCAAACACAGGGCCATGTTACCAAAGAAGTGGCAGGACAGGGGCTGGGAGATGGATGGTGTCTGGTGCATGTAACAGAGGAAAAAACCACCATTCCTCCTGGTGTTCAACCAGGCTCTTTGTTTTGGTTTTTTTTCTGTCTCAAGGGGCAGAAGGAGAAATGGTCTTCCCCACAGAGGAGACACCTTTCAAAAGCGACAATACCACAGAGCTGTTCAACTCAGGTCAGCCTCTGCCTCTGCCTTGCACTGGGGACTTCAGTGACAGACCTTGGGAGGGTCTTAGCTGGCTGGTGGGGAGGGCTCTGCCAAGGGGTCCTGTGTCTGGTGTCCGGACTGAAGCCACCCGAACCACTACCATATGCAGGCTTCAGTGGTCATGCTGGGAAATGCAGTTGCTCCCACAGCTCTGGTACAACACTGTCCTGCTTTATGGTTCACTGACTGAGGCCAGCCTGCCACGTACCCTCTACCATGAGGGAATGTTGCCAGCCTGGCCCCAGCACAAAACCCCTTCCCTCTGTCACTGCCTTGGGAGTGGAGCCTGGCTCCAGCTCATCCCAAGAGCCTGCCTGCTCCTGCCTGGTGGTTGCAGGCTCCACTGGTGGTGTTGGCATGGTTTCAGGCAAATAGCAGCTGGGTAAAGTGGGGTGCAGAATGGGCATGCCCTCACCCTTTTGGTACCCTCCCCCCAGAGGTGGACAGCTGTGAGAAGTGGCTGAACTGCAAGAGCGACTTCCTCACCAAGTACCTGAGCAAGGTGCTGACAGACCTGCCCAGCTGCCCCTGCTCCTACCCACTGGAGGCCGTCTACAGTGCCGTCAACCTGCGGGATGAGCAGCAGGGCAAGAGCTTCCGATGGCGGGATGCCAGCGGCCCCAAGGAGCGCCTGGACATCTACAAGCCGACGGCACGCTTCTGCCTGCGCTCCATGCTCTCCCTTGACAGCACCACCCTGGCTGCCCAGCACTGCTGCTATGATGAGCACACCCGCCTCATCACCCGCGGCAAGGGGGCCGGTGTCCCCAACCTCATCAGCACCGAGTTCTCCCCGGAGCTGCACTACAAGGTGGACATGCTGCCCTGGATCCTCTGCAAGGGCGACTGGAGCCGGTATCACGCCGTCCGGCCCCCCAACAATGGGCAACGGTGCGCTGACAACCCCACCGAGGAGGAGTACCTCTCCCAGCTGCAGGAGGCCAAGGAGTACTAGCCACAGCTGCTCTCCAAGGTGCCACGACCACCACTGGCGTGCAGCCTGGCCAGCCCTGACCCTGCTCATGGGCTTCTCAGTGGTGCCAGGCAAAACGGGGAGGATGCGCCGTCTGTCTCATCCCCTCAGAGGGGTGTCTCAGCCCCCCTCCGATTTCTGAGGGTGCTGGAGGTTATTGTGGTGCAGTCCCTGCCATGCCACCCAGGACAGTCCTGCAGTCCAGGGCTCCTGGCCTGGCATGTGGAGAGCAGCAGGGGCTGGGAGGTATGAAGGGAACAAGGGGCTGCTCCTGTCTGGTTTTATTCTCTATGACCTTTCAACACAGCCGGTAAGCTGAGCACAGGGTGAAGTGGGCTCAGCTCGCGCTGGCTTCACGCCACATCTGAGGAGCTGCTGCAGGCATGGCTGCCTGCCCTTGTCTGTACACCTGCCCTGGCACATGCTGGTTTATGTCTGAAACTGGGGGTAGGTCTTCCCGAAGAGTGCAGGCCACGCATACAGAGCAGGGCCTCCTCTGTCCTTGGGTTTGTGTGTGCACGGTTGGGTAGGAGCAGGGAAGGGCTTAGCAGAGTCCATGGGTCCGGGGGAGGGGGCTGTGGGGCAGGAGGAGACTGGCTGCCTGGGCTTCCTTGGCAAGATTGCCTTGCCACCAGAGTTTTGGCTGCCACAGCTACATGTAGGTGGACCTCAGAGGAGATCAGCATGGGGACACGCCACCTGTGTCCTTAGTGCTTGGGGGAGCAGGGTGGTAGCATCTGTGCAAGTCACAGCACTAGGCCTCCACTAGTCCTTGGTCCCCTGGCAGTCCCCAGAGGGTCTCAGGAGCACCTGTGACACAGCCCCAAAGAAAGTCCTGTGTTTCCCACTCACAGCCCTGCCAGGGGCAGGAGGCACCTTGGCCACTGCTCATGCCGTTGCTGGCGAGGAGCAAAAAGCACTGAGCCAAGCAAGGCCCTGCTCCATGCTGTGTCTGCCCAGGTCCCCAGCTTCTCCATTCTGTGTCTGCCCAGGTCCCCACGTGGCGGCAGCCCAGACAAACCAAACCATGGATCCTCAAGCTTGCTTCTGGGCCAGGCTCACAAGTGTGGCTCTAGAAGAGGAAGACACACACATGCTAATAATGTCAATACCTGGTGNAGTGCTTGGGGGAGCAGGGTGGTAGCATCTGTGCAAGTCACAGCACTAGGCCTCCACTAGTCCTTGGTCCCCTGGCAGTCCCCAGAGGGTCTCAGGAGCACCTGTGACACAGCCCCAAAGAAAGTCCTGTGTTTCCCACTCACAGCCCTGCCAGGGGCAGGAGGCACCTTGGCCACTGCTCATGCCATTGCTGGCGAGGAGCAAAAAGCACTGAGCCAAGCAAGGCCCTGCTCCATTCTGTGTCTGCCCAGGTCCCCACCTGGCGGCAGCCCAGACAAACCAAGCCATGGATCCTCAAGCTTGCTTCTGGGCCAGGCTCACAAGTGTGGCTCTAGAAGAGGAAGACACACACATGCTAATAATGTCAATACCTGGTGTCCACAGATTATGAATCGTGATGCTCTCTGTTGGCACTTTGGTCTTGCCTGGGTTTTATTCAGCTTTTCACAGGTCCATGGCAGTGTCTCGCAGCATATTTTGGAAGCTTTTCTGCAGAGAAGCTAGGCTGAGCGCCTTTGTCCCTGGACATTCAGTTGCTGAACTGGCAGAAAATTTATAGCTTTTATTTAACAAATTTGATGCATCAGGGGAAATAAGTCAAGCGCACATAAAGAAGAATGGAGTCATTTCTACACTAGAGGTTTCAGTCTGAGATGACCAGTGTTCTGTAAATTGTGAGAAGAAAGACAACCAAATAAACATGGATAGAGACCTAGACCCTGGAAAATCTTCATGATCACTACATGTTCTCTAGTCAGATGCTCATTCACTTGCTAGTTTCTGGTAAAAAGGTAGGTCATATAGAGGTGGTCAAGGGGGGGTGACAGTGATCTGGTGGCTTGGTTCTGGGAGCCAGGGAGCCTCAGCAAGAGACATGGAAGCAAACAAATTGAGCGGCTGAAGCCATGGAAGGATGAACTTGTTAACTGCAGTCATTCAGCAGAGCATATTTCCACTCCCATACCATATGCTATCATTAACATCATCAGACTCTCAGAGGAGTTTATTTACCATCAGTGCAGACTTCTTTAAAGCAAATTCCTGTTGAATGTGCTTAGTGTTCAGTATTGGACCCACGCATGGAAGCAGGACTTCTACAAACAGCCTTTCTTGAAGACTTGCAAAAGCTCAGCCAATTTGTTTGTTAGACTGGCTGCTCTCTAAGGAAGTGCTCTTACAATAAGAGTGTTACCCAGGATTTGTACCCTCCTTCTCTTTATACTGGCTATGTCAACCAGTCCAACCCCGAAAAAAAACCCTGTAATTTCTGTCATAACTGGAGTTCCTGTCCAAGGGCAAGTAGAAAAATTTCTTGCGTTGATACCACCCCATTCCCTGCTGCCCCCACAAACGGTAGTTGAGAGCCAAGTAGCTGTTCTGCTTTGCTGCCTCTGTGGTTTGGACAATACAGACACAAACTGGAGCGTGAGAAACAAGCAGTGTTGTTCCTCATACAAGCACCTTACACACCGTGAGGCTTTGCAGAACACCATGAGAAAAGTAGACATTAAGCAAGTGTTTATTTTTATATCCTATCAAAGATTCTGTCCAGCCCACTGCTATTTAAGTGATGAATCTCTAAGCTTTCACTCCTTAAGTTTATTGTGGTTTTTTATGTATTATATATATATATATAAAATGTCTTTTATTCCTACAAAATTTCACAGAGAAGAATTCTTTAATCTGATGCTGCAATAAAGCACTTTATATATGTATATGTCATGCTGATGTCATTCAGTTGTGACTGAAGCATATGTTGCTATTTATTTTGGTTGAGAGGGATGATATGTTTAATGGTATATAGCTTGGGTTCCCAGCCCCAGCTGGGGCCTTGATGGCTTTGTTTCCTTCCCTTAACATTTGCATTTGAAGTTGTCTGGCTGCAAAAGTCGCAAGTGAAAAAGACTAGCTGGAGGCCATCACACCATGGGGTATGTGAAGTTCTGCTTGCAGGGAAGGAAGCCTCCTACAAAAAGACCATCAGGGTCAGTGCTGAGAAGCAAATGCATCGCCTGTGCCCCAGCCCCTGACCTCAGGATTTATTCCATGGTCAGCCTGGCCAGAGCTGGGTACTGGCTGATGGTCCAGAACACCTCTTTTAGCAGGGGTGTTGAGCATGGAAGGAGGGGGAAAAAAACCCCAGCATCATCCCAGCTGAAAAACTGGTTTGGCAAACCACCTCCAGAGCCAACAGCTAATTATAGCAGGGGGATTTGCAAAGCTTTCCAGGGGTTACAACTTTTTGTTGTCGTTAATTTAGTGCATAAATCATGAACACTTCCAAGCTCTTGCTGTTTCCAGCTGTTCCCCTCCTTCTCTCTTGCTCCTTTTGCTTTGTGCTGGCTGCACATCTGTCAAAGGGTTATCTGCTACTCCAGCATGGGACTGTGCTTCACAGCCACCTGGCACCGTTGCTGGCCCCTGCCCAGGGATAGCAGGTGACTTCTCTCGGTGGAGGATGCTAGGAGCTTCCTGCTGGCCTTCTGCAACATCAAAAACATTGTTGCATGGAGCCCAAGCCATGGGGGAGCAGGCTGAGCTCCACTCTTCTCAGAGAAAATCACTCTTTCCCTGGAGGGGCAGTCAACAATTACTGCTGTGTATATAACATGCCTAATGTGCTTTTATCCTCTGCAACAAGGTCCTTGCTGTGTGGGATGATGAGCCCTGCTGTGAAACTCCTGGGATATAGAAATCCCACAGCCAGAGGACAGAAGCAGGAAGAATTCCTGCCCTAATTCTGCAGGTGCTGAGGACCTGGAGATGTCACCTGAAATCACAGAGTGAGTCTGTGGCAGTCTTAAGCTGCACTTTTGCCTGCTGCTTTGAACACAAACCTTCTTGACCAGTTGCTGTTGAGTTGTCTTAGTCTGCCAGCCTGGGCTGGAGCTGAGCTGTACCAGTCCCCTGGCATCCAGCGTGCAGTGGTGTTTGTCTGCACACAGAAGGAGCCGTGCCCAGATTTTGCTGGTGCACAGGTGGGGTGAGTACAGCCCATCTCTCAGGGATGATCTCGAGATTTTGTAGGAACATGTTTACAACAACAGAGATCCCATTACCTGTCTGATGTTTTTCAGGGCTCCAGCTCCAAGAATCCGCTTCTTGGAAACCACAAAAAAAGCCCAGCTGGGCCCAGAAGGATCTCCTTTGGAAGGAGAAGAGAGAGAGTGATAATGCCAGGAGAGTTTAGCTGAAGCCTGTGCAGCAGGCCTGAAATGCAATGCCTGGTATTAGCCTAGGAAGGAGCAAGATGTGGTCGTGGTCTGTGGATCTTGAGTAAAAACTGTAGTTCTAGAGGAGAAACAAACCTTTCAGATGCCCCTGTTCTGGTCTATGAAGGGACATGCCCCACTGTGTGGCCACATTGGTCTTCTGTGCTGGTGGCACACCTCTGGAGCTGAAGATTAGAATAAAAACAAACCCCAACACGCTACAGCTTTTCCGCTCTAGTCCTGCTTACCTCACTTTTCCACTTGGTCAAGATAATTTTTGATCCTAAACTTGTCTCCTAAACTTGTCTTTTACAGCACCGGTGGTAATGGCTTTTTCTGTTTTTTATTTTAAGTTCCCAATTATATTATCTTCTATACCAAAATGTACTGGATTCATTACAGCTTTATTAGGCCTTCCCTTATTTGCTAATAAAACTATTATACAGAGCATTGCCTACAGTCTTAAAAAAGTTCAAAGACCCCTTTGGTTTACTGTTTGATGGTTGCTCCTTACTCATCTCCATGTGGCTAGAATAGCATATTCAGTGAGGATCCACCTCTGACTTTCATCACTGTGAAAAATTCACTTCTGCTTTCTGGTTTTTTAACCTTTGTTTTCTTTAATTCACAAGCCTTTCCCTCTTATCCTGTGTCAGATTCTTAAAGAGCCTTTGGGCCAGAGTATGTTGAACCTTGCTTTTCTGCCTAATCTTATACATCCCTCCCTTCCCCAAATAGCTGAAGGACTGCAAACTGTGACTGTCTCCCAGCACTTCCAAGTAAAGCAAAGGTCTGGGGTTTCTCATTAGCATCGTGTAGCTGCACCGGAGGTCAGCTGTAGCTGCAGGAGTGTGTGTCTGCTGGCAGCAGGCAGAAGTAGTGCAGTGACCTTCTCTAGCATGACTTAAGGCTCAGATCTCCTTCACCACGTAAATGTCTGAAGTGGTGTAAGGCCTTAATTACCATTGCTGTGCCCCGTTAGAGCTGGCACAGCCTGGCACACTCTGCCTGAGTGCACAGCCTGGCCTTTTAGCACAAGCTTTCCTTCACCGCCGGGTTAGTCCAAGAGATTCACGTGTGAACAGTGGCCAAGGCATGGCTACATTACACAGCCTGTTCTGCTGCTGTGGGGATGGTGATATCCAGCCTGCAGGGCAGGGAGCCAGCTGGGGAAGCAGCAGCGTAACTCAGGGTAGTCAGTTTTGCTGGAAGAGCCCTCAAATGGCCTCTGAGCAAAGCCCTGAGTGCCATGCATGTGGGTTGCTGGCTGAGGCCAAAGCGTGTCCTATTAGAGTAGCAGCAGGATGCCTGGAGTAAACCCTGCTTGTGATGAAAGGAAGGCAATTAAAATTCCACTTCAGTTGCCTTCCTGTCCCACTTCCTAACCTTCCAGCAGCAGGTGATTAGCAGGGCCTGCCTTCTGCTGCCCTGGCCCAGCTGTGCCAGCAGAGCCTGCAGCAGGCGAGCACTGCTACCACAGCATAGCTGCTGAAGCACAGCAAGGACATCACAGTTCAGCTGTCACCTTTGCCTCATTGACTCAGAACAAGATCATTATTTCAGTTTTTAAATAATTTTGCTTTTCTTCTACCAAATTTTTGGCTGCAAACTCACTTGCTAGCCCTGTTGTTTAAGGTTTCCCATGTTTCTGTCCAGGATTTCCCAAACAGAAAACCAGGCATACGTGCTGTACAGTGACATCAGTGTGCCTCCATCATGTTACCCACCCCCCTGCAGCCTACCAGATGCATACAGTAGTTCATCTGTGCACAAAAGTCCTGGAAAAATACCTGCATCCATTTTCCCAGCCAGACAGTGCTTTAGGGAAGACAACCCTGCATGATACAGGGAAACTCTACCATATCTTCAGCTGCCTCTTCATACAACTTCCTTTGCTCTCACAGGTCAGCTCAGGGATGAGTACACACTACAGAATTGAGTTTCATGCTGCATTCTTGATGTCTGTCTGTACACACTTTATCATGATTTTTTCATACTTCAGCACTTTGGAATAGTGAGAACAGGCAAAATGCTCTTTATAGTTTAAAAGGAGACCCAAACAACTCAATTCAGGGTTTTTTTTAAACAGGCACTGAAATTATTTTCCTGTCTCCTCAATTGAAGGGAACAGTTACCACATACCATTCAGATTTAACAAATGAAAAAAACCCAACAAAAATCCCCAAACCAGTAAATTTCACCCAGTAACATTATTCTCTTCTAGCTTACTAGAGGAGCTCTGCAGGAAACACTTGCAGAAAACAAAGTATGCAAGAGAAGCTAATGCCTCAAAAAGAAAACCAAGCACTTCTGTCACCCTCAAGGTTAAGCAGGTTGACACTTCTGATAAGTCAGATTTTCACCCCTCCTATAAACAAGTTTATTGCTTTTGAAGACAGCTCCAAGAACTACACTGTATTAGCAGGTGAGAGAAAGCGATTTTTTTTCTTCCTCACCAGTTAAAGCAATAGCTGAAGTATGATGAGTGAAAAGTACTGCACTCTGTAGACTCTAAATGGAGGTGGGATTTATTTCTGAAAAAAACCAGTTTGCTTTGGCCTGAAGCTCTTGGAGGTAGCTGGCCCTGGGCCCCACAACCTTCTAGAACCATTCTGTAGGTGGGAGTTTCCCTAGCACTGGTTTGCATGGTCGTCATTCTTGTAGAGCAGACTAGTGGAAGCGTAAGAAATGAATGTGTTGAAGAAGGGGATGTGCAAAGGAAAGGAACAGCTTGAACAGGATCACAGATCCCTTCAAAAATGTTTGAAACATTTACTAGCGGTAGATCAAAAGCAGAGAGAAAATGAGCAGCTGCTGAGACTAAAAACTGCATCAAGCTCACGCTCTCTACTCCCCCAGAAGTGAGGAGTAAATCACATTGGTCTCAACACTCCTCATTGATCAGTGTTTTTCCAGACAGATCCCTCCCTCAGCCTATCGCCCAACCCTTTGAACTCAAGCCGATTTGAGGACACAAATTCCACAGTGTTTTTTTAAGTTAGGTTTATTTAGCAATAGAAGTATGTACATGTAAGAGAATCCCCTGCAGCACAAGACATGCACAAAGCAGTGAGGGACTGAAAGTGGTGCTGCTCCATGGCCTTCCTCATCACCTGTCATCCCACTTTACTCAGCGGCAGGGCCAAGATTAGAAAGGAACAGGCGAGAAATTTATCAGTCCATGTGGCAGAATCTTCAGGCAGAGCCTCCCAGCAACCGGTATTAAAACAAGCGGGCGCCATAACCAAATGTCTGTTTAATGCCCTCGAAGTAGTAGCGCTGCCAGCCTTGCTTTGTTCTTTCTTCCTCGCTGGCAGGAATGCCCTTGCCTTCCAAGCACACCTCTGTCTCACCACCTTTGTCGTTGAAGTTCAAGGTAATGGTTGCGAAGTGCCCTAGAGGAACCAAAGCAAATCTGTCAGCAGCGTGTAGTACAGTACAGACAGCCTCCAGGGGCTGCTCTGCCCCTCCTTTCACAGGGCACCACTTAAAAGACTCTTCGAGGTCCTTTGAAGAGGATCAACTTATGGCAGCTGTAGGCCTTCCCTAGAAACACAGGTAGGAGAGGGCTCCCTCTTCCTGGGGTTTGAAGCAGTTGCAGCTACAGCTGCACAAGCAGCTACTTCATCCTTCCTACCTGGTCACTTCAACCACACAGTGGCTGAAGATGCAGACATAATGTGGGATAAGAAGCTGGGATAACACTGGAGCAGCTCCCAGAACGCAGTGTGCTGCCCGATCACGAGCCACAATACAGTGTGGCAAACGGGACTGGCATTCTTCAAAGACAGGCAAGGGCAGTAATACCATAATTCATTTCTGGACTACTTACCAGCAGGCCAAGATTTAAATCTCCATTTCATAACAAGTTGCTTCTCAGGAACCTTAAAAAGGGAGACAAAGAAGGAGTAGTAATTTTTTGTAAATCCTACAGTCTAATAGAAAACATCTAGAATTGTGTTGATATGAATGAATCCTTAGAGATCCCCTGAGAAACACACACACAAGAGGGAAAGAGATTTTAAGTGTCATTTCCTTTTCAATCCCCTTCTAGAAAGTTATGCAATAGTACAGCCCCGAACACTGAGACAGAGTCCCTGTCCAGAAGGCTTTCGTGGCAATTGGGCCAGAGACAAAAAGGGTCAGTTACCATCTTTAACACTCCTCCAACCCCTGGTAAGTAAAACCAAACAAAAACAGGGGAGATCTATGACTGGAAGCCACGTTTTCTCCCCAGACTGAAGTCCCATGCATTAATCCATACTGCTAGGAATGCTTCAATAGCCACAGAAATTATAGATAACTACTGGGCACCAGGTAGAACCCCACAGTTAGCTAACAGAAGCATTGTTACAGAACTGATAGGAAGTTACAGCCTGATAAAAGTGCTGCCTCTGAGCAAGATACACCTGAACTAGTTAGTACTTACTAGGTCAACAAACTCTCCTGTCACACTGCCATCCAGCAACTGAAACTTGCCTCCTCTATCGGCCTCCAAGGTGGCTTGTGCGTGGGTGAAAGCTTGAACCATCTGAAAAGAATTCAGGAGCAGACCTGTATTACTTGACATTATCTTCCTGCAAACTTGTTGCCTCCCACCCAGCTACAAAAGTTCTGGAAGAGGAGGTAAGTCAATAGTGTAAGGTCTTCAGTAAAAGACGAAACCCCTGCCCTGGCCAGAAAAGCAAGGGTTTAGCCACTACAGCAACATTTTGCCAGCCCAAGGAAAAGAACCCCCAGCTTTCTAATGCTCAGTGTTCTGAGTAACACATTGATTTACTTTGTTGATTTCTTAATGAAACCTAATTCTAAGAAAAAATACTCTTTGCTTTTTCATTTTTCTTATCAAAATAGGAGGAACAAAAGACTGAGACCATGTTTAAATATGATACAATGCTGCTCTGTCCTCCTAAACTACGTAATAGTGTGCAGAAAAGTGGAAGCTGTTCCCAAAGTACGCTTTGATACCACCTAACCTTAAAAGGAAAAACCAAAAACGAACCAGAAGCACACAACTGTAAATCCCAAGTGATCTGGCCACATGCAGTAAGGGATACACCTACAGACAGATGCTGACAGCAGTCTGGAACTTGCTTCTGGTTGGCATTAATCCCCTCTTGTCAGCTGTGTGAAAAGATGCACACACAAGCTTTAAGCAACTACTCTGCAGAACAGCTTTCTTAGTCCATTCTCATGGATTGTGAGTGGCCTACAGAACATCTTAAAAAGCTTATTAGGAAAAGCTCCTATATGCAAAGAACAACTCTCAGAACAAGCCAGGCATTACCTCCTGTGTAACGAACACCCGGTAGAGCTCCTCAGGAGATGTTAAGAAGGTGTCCTTCAAGCTGATCTTACAGGTAGGGATCTTGACTCCAATGGATTTGGACTGCGATGGGGCAGTACTGCTCCTGGCAGCCGTCTAACAAAACAACAAGGAAAACAAACACATACACACTTTTTTTTCCACAAAAAAACCAACAACCAAATCAAAAATCAACAAATGGTTCACATTTCCAAGGGGAAAAACAAAACCTCTTGGTAAAGATGCAATTAGATACAACCATACTTAGATGTAAAAAGCAGATTTATCACTTTGCTTGGATGAAACATCATGTGCTGCCAATGGAAACAGTCACACCTATTCCACAGATTGCCAAATCCTGAATGTATATATCCTATACACAACACAGGTTGCTCCTGTAAGCCCCAGGATCTAATACAGTGTACCTTTCTTCACTGATCCCAAAGCATGTTTGCACAGTTTTGTTTACCTTGCGGTCTTCTGCTTTAGGAGCCACCTGAGGTGCTGTTTCCATATGTTCACCATTCACTGTGGGCAAAATCATGCCCTGGGTGAATTCTGGAAAGACAGGAATGTGCCCATGAAACCAATAAAAGATCAAGTAAACCTTCTGACTGTACTTTGAAATACATGATCAAAAAGGGCTTCCTGGTTTCCCCCTTGTTCTTGCTAGCATCCGTGACTTGAAACAGTTTTTAGAAAAAGTAAACAGACCTCTTTTTACAAGCAATTAATTCTTTCTCTCACTACTGTCCACCCTAGGCCCTGTCAGAACCTGACTACATTAACAATTAGGAATTTACCTCCTCTTCGTAGCCTAGACATAGCATCTTTCACATGCTGCTCTCACATTAATGTTCGTTAGCTTTAGACTTACGTAGCTTTTTTCCTCTCTCACTCTCTAATATAAATTGCAATCACATTTCAAGAACTTTTGCCTTGCTGGCCTAGACACACCAAACCAAGCTTTTCCATTTCTTTTCACACTGGCTCTTCATTTCTTGTATCACTGCAGTAAACAACAGTAACTTCTAACTCCCTCCTTGATTTATCTTTATCAACACCACATGCCAAAACTACACATGGAAACCCAGCAAGGCCTCACCAGCACCCTGTCCAGCAGCACCAACACTTTTGTAATTCAATCAGAACCTTCAGCCTCTTTCAGAATTACATTTGCTTTTTCTCCAGCTCAGTCACTTCTGCTTTTACCAATTGTACAACATTTTGATTTTTTCTTCCTCTTCATCTGTTCAGATTGGCAAAATTCCATGATAAAGCAGAATTTTATCACATGTGCATAAACCTGTATCCTGCAATACTTGGTTCCCACCTGTTCTCATTTATTGCAGCACACAAGATCATACACATCAGTCACTGGGTGACTGCATCTCCCAGCCTGAACACTATAGTGCCTGAAAAAACCCCAAAATTACAGAAATTTGATCCTGCAAAACAGCAATCAGTGGTGGTTTGTACCCACCATATCTAGAACATGCAGTGTAATATAGGTAAATGGATATAAAAAGCAACTGTAGTGTTCCCAGCCTGTATTTGAGAGGAAAGCCAAACTCAACCAAAGCACATTGATTTAACTCCAACTGCTGGACTCAGATTTAACTTAAAAAAATTATGTATTTTATGCAGATGCTGAAACAGCTCATTAAAAGACAGCAACAAAACCTGCAGAGCAATTTCCAGACATCAACTATTCTAAAATCCAAGTAACACTAGATGTCTTTTCTAGTGTGGCAAGAGGAAAAAACAAACAAACAAACCACAAACTGGAGAAGATATCACCTTCCAAGGGAGTAAGCAAACTGAAGGCCAGATTGTGTCCACAGGCAGTGACCGTGTCACTGGGTAACAAACACATTTTACTGGCTTTCATNTTAAATGACACCAACAAAACCTGTAGTTATTCTAAAATCCAAGTAGCACTAGATGCCTTTACTACTGGGGCAAGAGAAAAAAACAACAAACCACAAACTGGAGAAGAAACCACCGTCCAAGGGAGTAAGCAAACTGAAGGCCAGATTGTGTCCACAGGCAGTGACCGTGTCACTGGGTAACAAACACATTTTACTGGCTTTCATTTTCTCTATAGCTGAGCTTCAGCACGGGAAGGGCGTTCTCAGTTTTAAAACATAAATCCAAAAATACTGTCTATTACTGAGTTATCACAAAGCCAATTTTTCTGGGCTGTGCTATACTGTCTAGAACCAGAAATGCTTCTTCCCAAACCCTAACAATTTCCAAAAATACAGTAAAGTTAACTGTTACTGCTCTGACACCATTCTGTTGAGATGGAGTGAGCAACTCCTCTCTTTATCCCCATCCCTTCTTTAGAATTAGTCCATATGGGTTCCCATAACGCTTCTCTCTCTCAGTTACATACCCGTTTTGAGAGTGCTGATGTAAGTTTTCATTGCATCTCTAATTTTCTTTGCACCCTCTTGCTTCATCAGGGTCTTCAAGTTAGTGTCAGGTTCATCTTTAGCAAGGCTGACAAGGATCTGAACAACAAAGACAAGCATTGATTAACAAGGACAAATGTGCACGCGTCTTTTATTACTCAATTCAACATCACAGACTTTGGCTAAACTTTCATGAACAGCCCTGAAGTTTTATTCATCTTTCACTTCATCTCTCAGCCTACAGTATTGTACATGTGTGCCTAAATACCTTCTTGTGCTATAGAGCCCTTGTATTCAGAAGACAGGAATTAATTTGATAAAGATACATGGTGGGGGAGTGCCTCTCTGTCAGGGAGCGTAGTGACAGAATGAAAGATAACGGTTTTAAATTGAAAGAGGGGAGATTTAGATTAGATCATTCTTTACTCTGAAGGGGGTGAGGCACTGGAACAGGTTGCCCAGATAATCTGTGGATGCTCCATCCCTGGAGGTGTTCAAGGCCAGGTTGGATGGAGCTCTGAGTAACCTGGTCTAGTGACAGATGTCCCTGCTCATGGCTGAGAGGATGGTAATGTATGACCTTTAAAGATCTCATCCAACCCAAACCATTCCTTGATTCTATTAACATAAGCATTCTCTAGCAGTAAAAAATTCTACACAAATGTTCTAAGAAAGGTAACAGGGAAAGAAATATTAATGCTGTGAGTATTCCTGTTAGCATACTCCATACATCCAGCTCTGCTTACCTCAACTTCATCGATGTCATTTTCATCCGAGAGGTTAGGAATCTCCACATAACCTTTGTACTTTACTCCTGTCTTTGAGGTGCCTGCAATTATAATTATATTGGTCAGATCAACCTTTCTTATTCTGTTTCTTGTAAAACCAAACTTCTATTGTATCGAAATACAATACTTCCCTTTATTTTTATTTGCCAAGTGAGATAAGCATCCTTACCCTTAATATCATACATGAATCTGACCTTGAAACAGGAGGGGTGTACCTCACTCACCAGTCCACGCCAGCTTGATAGCCCACTCATAGAAGAAGATAAGTTTCCCTTTGCGGTTGTTAATGGAGGCCTCTCCATCCAGTTTGCTCACTTCTGTCACCTCACACGCCCCTTCCTCACCCTCCACCCTGACAGGCAGAAGGAGAGCTTTCAGCCGCTCCGTGGACCAGTTGGAGGCATCCCTCTCCGTCCTGCAGGAAAACCGAGCGGGGTGAGAATCTGGGACAGGCCACGCTGCCAGCACATATTGGGACTATCCAGTGTTCCCCGATTCTTGTCTCCCTGCCCCGCTTCGACACAAACACACAGAGATTTCTTCCCCAGGCCACCTCCACGCATTCCCGCGGCACACATCGGCTCGGGCATCCCCCTACACGCGCACGGAGCCGGGGACCGCCCCGGAGGATCAGCCCGGACACCGCCGCCTCAGCACCAGCCCGCAAGGAGGGGACGGGAGGCGGCCCCTCTGCGCGCGGCTCCGGCCGTGCAGTCCCCTCCGCCCCGGGGCCTCCCGGGCGATCCGGGAGCAGCCGCCCCGCTCACCAGTGCCAGTTGTTGACGTTGGTGGCGTCCGCCCGCTGCTCCACGATCCAGCGCGGGTCTCCCTCTCCCCACTTGGCCATCGGGACCGGGATTGCCGCCTCCGCTCCGAGCACCCGTGGAAGCTGCTAGAACCGCCGCGCCGCCTCCCGCTTTCCGCCCGGCACGGGCCCTTCCGGCACGCCCCCGCGGCGCAACCCCGGCTTATTGGTTCCACTCGGCTAATTGGTTCCGCCGCTCCGCCAGCAGCTGGGGCTGGGGCTAGTGCTCCCGTCCCGTCCCGTCCCGTTCCCGCCGGTCCACAGCTCCCGGAGTCAGCCCACAGCTCCCGGAGCCCCGATCCCGGCTGCTGGTCCAGACACCGCAAAGCCGCGCGCACCGCCCGCTGGGACTGGTAGTCCGAAGACGCTCCGTGTGGCCCGCGGGGCGCGCCGGGACTCGTAGTGCGTGAACGAGGAGCGGCCGCGCCGCGCTCAGCGGGAGAACTATAAGTCCCGACGTGCCCCGCGTGCAGCTCCCCGCCCCGCCCCGCCCTGCCTTGCCCTGCCGTGCCCTGCTGTGAGGACAGCAGCGCTGCTGGCGCGGGAGGGGCGGCGAGGTGAGAGAAGGGCTGGGGGCGGTGGGGCCGGGACCAGAGTCGGGGGTGGTGATGCCCCCGAGGCAGCCGCTCCCTCCCTCTGCTGAGGCAGTCGCGCGGTGCCGTTGCAGATGAGCAGGGTGCGGGCGGATGAGGAGGAGTACTGGCACAGCTCCAAGTTCCGGGCCTTCACCTTCGACGATGAGGATGACGAGCTCTCGCAGGTAGGGAGGGTCCGACCCCGGGACTGCTGGTGAGACACCCTCGCCGGGAGGGCCTCCGTGGCCGTTCCAGCTCAGGACTGGGCCCTGCGGATCGCAGAGGGTTTTTCTGTGGGTGGATTGTCACCTCCTGCCCACTGCGGAGGGTACCAAGGGCTCCCGTCTCTCCCCCCGCAGTAGCCAGTCCGAAATTTCATTAGGACCGTGGTTCCTTGCCCACGCACCAAACTGCATCTCCCGCTGGTTGAGCTGTTAGTGTCTGTGTAGATGTCCTTGGGGTTCTCAGTGGTGAGGAATGGTAACTTTGTCTGCTGAGCAGCTACAGGACTGAAGTACCATCCCAAGAAGAAGCAATGAAAGCTGAAGAAGCTGTATTCAAAGTTCTTTGGGAGATTGTTTGGTGGTAATAGGAAACGAAATGCGTTCTGTAATTCTGATGGTTCTTATGCAAGCTCGCTCTTTTGTGTGTAGCTAAAGGAATCCAAACGGGCAGTGAACAGCCTTCGGGATATTGTTGATGATGATGATGACGACCTCGAGAGGGTCAGCTGGAGTGGAGAACCTGTGGGAAGTAAGTGTAGAAGTACTGCAAGTTATCCTTGGGACAAAGGGAGTTTAAAATTGCTGTTTAAGTCAAGTCACTTAGGTCAGCAGTATTATTTGCTGTCTAATCCTGCATGTCTAATCTGATTCTAGTCTCCCACGTCACATTGTGAGCTACTTGATTTACCTGAGCAGATCCACTGAAAAGAGAGTGAGCAGAAGCCCAAATTGTGTAAAAAACAGAAATGCAGACAAGTGGAGGGAATACACTGTGTTTTTTCTAATATGTAGCCAAGCTCAGAGCAGGTATTTTGGAGGTTATGGATTGATATTCATCATGCTCAGGTGGCCTGTGAGATTCTAGGTGATCATTTCCTTCACACTGCTGCCTGAAATAGCACTATTTAAAGTTTCTGTGCTTTGACCCCACAGCACTTTAAACAGATAATCCAAGGTTTAATGTGTGTTTATAGAATGACTCTTAGGCTTGAAATTTGAAAGGGATCTGTAGACGTTAAGCAGATGCGTTTCTAGTGATGATGGCAGCAAGCTCATGGCCCACACACAATGCTGTGTGCTGTGCTTTTGAGTTCGTGACCCACAGAGTATGTGACGCTTGCTAGCCAGTGTCAAACAATGAAAATTTGTATATGGATCGCCCCAAAGGATCTTCCAAGACTGATTTTCTTGCCCTTTGCTGTAGCTCCTCCCTCTGGTTTCTTTTCCCACCCAGGGTCTCTCTAACTATCGTTGTTTTTTGTCTGTCATCCGGATCCTAAAATATGTGTGTTGTGCAGCTGTGTGAAAACAAGGGGAAACTGTGTCTTCAGCAGGCAGGAGGGAGAGACATATGCATTGTTGCCAGCAGCGTGTGCACACTGAGAGCTGTTCTGTCTGTGTGGGAAGGAAAGCTGTCTTAGTCTTCCAGTGTTCAGGAATGCAAGCTCTTAGGCTTCTGCAATTTGAGGTAGACCAGGGACTCTCTGTCTTGCTTTGTACTTTCAGAACAAGGACTATGCTTTTCCCCATGCAGTAATATATAAATGGTGGGGGTGTCTATGTATTGTTTTTACACAAGCTGTAACCAGCTGTACAACGTTGCTGAAACCAGCCGTTCCTGGAGGACGACATGCCACTGCTTAACAAGCAGCATTACGTGCGACTGGGATTCTGCATGGAGAGATGCTCTGTGTCTACTTAGTGCTGAGGGTCAGACTTAGCAAGATGTGCTTGTGCAGAACTGACCATCACACAGCTGGTAATGTTTCTGCCGTGCCAGAAGATCATTCTTTACAGACTCTTTCTCGGTTAAAAATGACCTCTGTCTGCACACAGGTATCTCCTGGTCAATCAAAGAGACAGCCTCTGGCAGCACTAGCTCCCTGGATGGCCGAGACTCCAGCCTACAGAAGGGCTCTTCCTCCTATGCTGCTCTTCCCAAACAAGCTTCTTCCTACTCCCTAAGCAGCCTGTTCAAAGGTGAGGGTCGTTATATACCACACTGACGAATGTGTTTTCCCTTAACACTGTCAAGGGGCAATTGCGTTATCTTATGTAAATGGTTTTATCTGAAATGTATTGTAAAACAGGGAAGCTCCAATCTTTCCTCAGGGTGGAAGTGTATTGCACTCTGGTCAGAAATTGAAGACTGTCTTGTGCAGTAGATCACATGCTTTTGTGGAGTGGGAAGGGGCTTTGGAGATTACGGCTTCTTAAAATCCAGGTTCCACAGAACAGAAAGGTAGAGCACAGCACTGTGTGGCAATCCATTTGGTTGGTGGAAAAGAGCAGGCTGCAAAGGGACTGGCTTGACCTGTGTAGCCCTCATTTGGTTTTCAGTTCTGTAGAGAAGACAGATTGATTATCGTTTATTTGGAGCTCAGCTGGCTGCTCTTGGTGTTGGTTCAGCAAACACATGATAGCGGCAGTGGCAGCGTAGCTGGCTACAAGGGGAACTGTGCAGCAGGCCTTGGGCAAGCATACATAGCTTGCAGGAGTTCAGCTCTGTTCTCTCACAGCCAGACAACAAAGCAGCTTTTACTTTGTCTCTTTCTCTGGGGTGATTTTTTACTCTCAACTTTGACAATAAAGTGATGAAGAAAGGCATCCAAATCGCAGCTCTGATGGATGGAGCTGTCGATGTTGCCATGGCCTGTGTTGCAGTGCTATGTGCTTGAGCCTCTGCTCTGCAGGTAGATGAGTGAATTCAGGCTCTAGCCTCTCCTGGCCTCAGCACCAAGAGAGCAGATAGGGATGGAGTGTGAGGTGGTTTGCAATGCCACAGACAACTTCAACGCCTTAGAGTGTAAGCAGGTGAGCCCCAGCTGTGCTGGTGTAGTATTAATCACTGTACAGAGTGGCTTGTTCTACAGTGGCATAGCTGCAGTAAACTGCCTTGCAGTCTAGAGTTATGTTTCCTGTGCAAGAGATGTTGCTAGTGAAGGGACAGTCTCTCATCAGTGTTTTTATTTCAGGACGAAACAAACTTCCAAGTTTTCAGTCCCTTTCAGATGGTAAGTTTTGGGTCTCCGCCTCATTTTGGGAGGGGTGCAGATTTACATGAAACAAAGCATTTCCAAAAGAAGGGGAAGTGTCATCTGCCTAACAGTGCAGAAGGGGAAACTGTATCACGTGCTGTCTAAAAGTTCAATCATGGGTGGTTCTTTCCTCAAAGAAATTGAAGAATTGGCATGGTGATCGGGGTAATTACTTATGTACAGCTGGCAGCTGTTTGTTGTAGAGCAATGCTGTATTGCCATTTGGTGCTTAAGTTTGGGTCTTCTGCCATGAAAACCAAGAACGGGGTGGGTTTGGAAGTGGATGTGAATCAGGATTTTTATGTGCTGCTCAGCTGTGCCTTTCCCTCTCAGCCCTCACTGACACGGGAGTTAAAAACTATGCCCCAGAGCTGCGCAGACCGAGAGCTGAGTACAAGGTGAGCAGCCGGTGCTTCTTGTGTGCTGGGATTAGTGAACTTCCTACTCCACTGGTTTCATGGGAAGTGAATAATTGCTCTTTCAGACAGAAGAGGGCAGTGCAGGGAATAGAACAGGGAACTGCAAAATGCAGCCTTGCAGTAATTTAGGCTTTCTCTGCTTTTGCTCAGAAGTAGGGAGCTTTGCTGGGAGTCTTGGTTACTCCTTTTAATGAATAGCCTAGCAGTCTTTGTGGAAAGGATTTTTAAATAGTGCTTTGTCTTAAGCTGCTTTCATGCTGGGTCAGATAAACTGGCATCACATGTGGTTTTTACATTTTTTAAAATATGAAAGCTTTGAAATTTCCTGTTCGTGAATCACTGGGACAACAGAGAGGGAGTTGTGCAGAGGCAGTGTTCCAACTGGCAGGAATGTTTGTCTACCAGATATGCTGTGACAGGTGTTGGAGAATCTAGAGGATTTTGGGACTGGGTGGATTCCTCTTACTAGGTGTGAGGCTGTAGTTCCATGTCCCTAGGTCCAGGCAGTAACAGGACTGAGCACATATTCCCTACAGATACAGACATGTACAATGGTAACACAGCTGCCTGCATGGATTAACATTGACAGAAACTAGTGCCTTTATGAACAGACACATACAGAAAACACTCAAGCTTGATCCTGAGCTTTCTTTCTGTCTGACCAATTCCACTAGTGGAACATACACACACTCTGTGGGTCTCTCCAGTAGCTGGTCTTAGACATCTGATTTGTTTTGTAGCTGAATCCCAGACCCCAGTCTCCTCCAGTAGCTGACACTTGCATCCTTGAGCTGCTAGGGTTCATGGTCCACCTATCCTTGGCCATCTGATCCTCCCCAGGTTGGTGTATTTATGTCAATTAGCCATTAGACATAACTTAACAGACAGCACTTCCTCAAAGCACAGCAGGAGAAACAAGTGTGCCCTGTTGTGTTCTGTTCTGGGCCTGCAGAAGCAGTGAAACAGGAAGGAGAAGGATTATGCAGCCCCTTAAATGCAGACAGGGGTGGTGTAAGTGGCATGGAACAAAGAAGGGAAAGTTAGTGGCAGCTTTTGATAAGTGTCGTGACAGTGACAGGCTGAGAAGCTGCCTCTGGCCAGAGGTGCTGGAGGGAACCCTGGTGCTCAGGATATTTGATACTCAGCTATACATTGATTTGAGAGACTCATGTGCAGAGGTCCCCTAATAGGACTGGGTCAGACCTTTTATCCTTAGATTCGGGCTTTCAGTAAATCTTCAGTGGATTTTGAAAGTCCTCAGAGCTGGTTCTTGTTGCTCCGTTTCTCAGGGCCTTTTGAGGCAGAAAGCTGAATTGCAACCCCTGGCTTGAGTGCCTCACAGAGACCTAGGTGACTTTATGGTATCTGAGTTCAGGAGTGGCTCAGGCCACCATCAGTTTTTATCCCGTGTTTCAGATCATAGTGTCTGCAGGCTGCAGGGGGAAAATTCTGGTCGTTGCAGCAGTGGGAGCATATTACCTTAAGATGGTCCTCCTACAGGCTTCAATGCCCTTGTCACATTGTCCTTGTCTTGTGCGACTCCCCAGGTGCTTGCCTGAGGCTGTTGTCCCTGCGCTCTCCATGCTGCTGTGGAAGGCTCACCAGCAGAAGTCTGTCTGAATTGTAACAAGAAACTGACTCCTTGCCCCTCAGTTTTGGGTTAGTCTGTTCTGCATGTATTTTGTTTGTCCTGAAAGCAACAAAATACATAGTTTTCAAGGAGGACAACCTGCTGCAATGCACTTCTTACAAAGGATATGATGACAGACCTTACTGAGGCAATAGAAAGGCTGTGTTAACATATGAGCCTTTAGCTTCCCTCCACACCAGCATGTGCAGAGTCTGAGGGCTCAGCATTTGCACCTGAGCAATGTGCATACACATCCTACTAACACCTTCCCTGGAGCGGCTGGCTAAGTGTGAGTAGCTACATGTGGGCCATCACTAATGCAGCAGAAGTGGGAAGCAGCTTGGAGACTGCTGACATGATCTGAGGCTTAAGAATGCTTTATTTTTGTTGTGGCAGGATTACAGCAGTGATTGGAGCCCCAAAGATACAGTCAGGCGAATGCAGAGGGGCAAGGTAAGGACTTTACTCTCCCACCTGCTTGTAAGAGGTGGAGGGTGGGTGGTCCTAAACTGCTTTGCACTTTCCTATGCTCCTGGCTGTTCTGGGAGCAAGGAGGGGATCTGTGTTGCTTGCAACACCTAGGAGGGATGGTGGTCTGCCTGTCTGTTACTTTGCCAGGTGGCAGTGCTGGGATCACACTAGCTCAGGAGCAGCAGGAGAACTTCAGGGTTTTGTTGCTTTGTTTACTTGAGTTGTCCCCTCAGCAAGGCTCTGACAGTAGGTATCTGTACTGCTGTGTCCCTTTCTACCCTTTCTGCTCCCTGGGGCTGGGTTTATTTTAAAAATCTGAGGGGGTGGGGCTTTATCTCCATTCTGAGTTGGTGGCAAATGGAGGGAGGAAGACTGAAATGGTCTTGGTTTCACTGGAGCTGTAATCTTAGTCTCAGCTGCCTCCATGTGCAGTGAACACATAGGGAGAGTGTGGTTTTACTCTGCATGTGTCTCCTTAAAGGCTGAGGTGAACTAAAGGTTGAAAGAGGCCACAGATGCGGGGTAAGAAGAAGGGAGAGAGTTATAACTCTACTTTTCTGGTCTCCTTTGTGGAAAGGGGCCTGCAGAGTTCCCTCCTCCTGTCAGGGCTAGTGGTTTGTGGTGTACAGGAAAGTTTTGTCTTGTTACAAGGGTGTTTGTGCTGAATATACATTGTCTGCTATCCTAGACTGGGCAGTAATGAGGGTTGACTGTAACCCCTGTGGACAGATTTCCAGGGATTATGCAGCATGTGGTTTCAACTAAACTTCTCCACTCGTTGGGAGGGCAGTTATTCGTGTTGCTGAAGGGCCTATGGGAGAGGAATAGATAATACCTTGGGAGTTGGGTCAGCCTGAGGACTGTCTCATGTCCCACATGCCTACTTCTTCCTCTTCTATCTCTAGGTCTGCTCTCTAGAGAGGTTTCGCTCCCTGCAGGACAAGCTGGTGCTCTTGGATGAAGCTGTGACAGGGCATGATGGGAATGTCATTACAGCTGTGAGTCCTGCTGGGGCCGTACAGGGCTGGGACTTCTGGGTGGCCCCACAGAGAGTGCTCGTGAGAATGCAGTCAGCTGGCCACCCTGCCTTGCAAGCCTAGGGGGTGTTCTTTAGTTCAAACCAAACAGTTACTAAAAAGTGTCAAATCTTAAGACTGGGAAATTCCATATTCCTGCTGTCTTTCCTGCCACTCTGCAGAATTAATGTTAATTGATGTTAATAACAAGGAATCTGACCCATCAACCTTACAGATTTTTGCGACTACTTATTGAAGGTCAAGGTTTAATCTGCTCATTGCAGCACAGAAGATATGGGACCTGGGATTTGGGATCTGGGGCCTCACCAGTTTTTCTGGCTTTTAAAGTATCAGACAGGAAATGGGATTGTGTCAGAGCTTGCTTCATCCAGGTCTTTTAATTCCTTGGATTTTGCATGGAAAGGTTTTCCTTTGTAAATTTTGGTCTCACTCATCTAAACTCCAGAGTAGGAGCTAAGGCAAGCATCTTGGTGGCTGTGACCCAGGCTCACTGTTTGTCGTGCGTGTAGTGGGTACCAGAATTAAGTTCAGCGCTGTAAGAGCTGTGTTTTCAGAGCCCTTTGCAAAAGCTTCTCTAGGCCTTGACCAGTTTGCTGTTTGTTTGTCTGTCTTAATTCTGAGTTGTCTCTCTGTGCTCACAGGTCCTGATATTCCTGAAACGGACGCTAAGGAGAGGTGAGCGTGACTGGGGCTGGAGTTTCTATAGTGTGTTTCAGTTAAGGACGGAGGGGGTAGTTCTTTCACTGGGTGCAAATTAGAAAGAGAGCATCTGGGGTATTGCTGTTTTACTAAGCATGAAATATTTTTGTAGCGAGTGTAATGTGGGAGGCGGGGGGGATGATGATGCCCACAAAGGCTCCAGAGAGGAGCTTTAAGCAGTGGTAGGTGGTGGTGATGGGATGAATGAAAATGAATCTGTAGAGGTAGCATATGGCTGTGAATTCAGCTGTCAGCCCAGTGACTGGGCTCTTCTGTGCTCCAGCCTCCAAGACTGTGATTTGAGATGGGATAAGGCTGTTAAATCATGCCAGTGACTTTCAACTCCATGCACTGTGCTGAGTCCCCTCTGCTTGATAGTGCTTTCTTACTTTACCCACCTGAACATAAACTCTCTCCCCTGCAGAGATCTTGTTTCGGGAGCTGGAGGTGCGGCAGGTGGCCTTGTGCCATCTGATCCATTTCCTCAGAGAGACGGGTGAGCAGAAGTTCCTTCTGGATCTGCTCAGGTGAGGCTATTGATGCATCTTGTGGCAGGACTGAGCACACTGCTAGGAACCTGCCTCCAAGTTAATGCTTGCTAATTCCCTTTTGCAGGTTCTTAGACAGGACTGAGGAAGTTGCTGTGAGTATTCCCAGGAGCATAAGCTCCCTTAGTGCAAGGGGAGGCTGGTTGCAGAGTGTCTGGTAGTCAGGCGAAAGCTTTTCATCCCCATTTCACCCTCTGGAATACTGTATCTCCCAAATCCATGAGAACAGACTGCTTCTTTCCTCTCTTCCTCCAGCTGTCTCAGTACCGGGAGCATTTGAACATCCAGGATGTAGAAAAAAGGAGGGAATTTCTGAAAGGTTGCATTGGGTAAGAAAAAATGCAAAAGCATGGGAGGGATGTGGATTCTTCACAGAAGGTGGTAGTGAAGAAAATTAGACCTCTGTCCCAGTGCCATGGCTTATCTGGTTTGAGAGCTGATGTCGGTTTTCCCTTAGTTGGGAGTGGGGTGTTGTGGACACAATGTAGACCAGAGAGGAAGCATTTGTGGTGATCACTAGTCCAGCAGCTTTTGCTGCTTATTTGAGGGGAAAGATGCTGCAAGGGACTTTTTGATCATTGACCCTTCAGATTGTAATGGGTGGAAGTTTGGGTGCCTGAGCACTTGAGGAAGTTGCTAGCATCCACTTTAGGTTGTTCCGTGAGAGGTGCCACATAACATTTCTTTCTCTAGAGCCTGTCTAGGAGAGAGCCAGTTGGAGAAGGCAGCAGGTCAGGAACTTGAGTACCCACTAGCCATTCAAGCTGGAGAGAATAGGAGCTTGTTTGGTAGAGAAAAAAAATCCTTCTAAGTGCACTTAGAAGTAAATGAAGGATTCTGTACTTAAGAGTTGGTCACAGTGTCTCTTTCCTTCATGTCTGGCCAGGCTGCCATTTTCAGCTGAGGATACCTCCCACATCCAAGACCATTATACCCTGTTGGAGCGACAGATCATCATTGAGGTATGAAATCTTCTCTGCTGGTCAGGAGATGGCTGCGACTACCTGTGAGATTTCTTGCTGTCCCTAACTTACACCACTTTGGATCTAACCAGCCTGCCCTGGCTAGTGTAGTTGTAATTGCTTTTCAGCCTGCTGTGCCAGGCACTTGTGAAATACCAGATCTGAGACTTGACAGCATGTTGGAGCTGTGCTTGCACATTGCTGTCACAACACTCTCTCTAGGTCTCTGTCCCACAGCTACACAGGGAGCTGTCCTGGCTCATGGTCACCCTGTCTGTCTTCCTGATTCCACAGGCTAATGATCGGCACTTGGAGATGGCTGGGCAGTCAGAGCTATTTCGGAAATATCCTCGCAAGGCTTCCATTCTCAACATGCCACTAGTGACCACTCTGTTCTATTCCTGTTTCTACCACTACACAGAGGCTGAGGTGAGGATGATGTGGCAGAAGAGTTGCATCTCATCCTTGTAGCCCTCAAGATGTGGGGTGGTCAAGCTGGCATGTTAAGGAAAGAAAGGGAAAGAGAGGCCGTATTTCATCCCTCAGAGAGACTTTGTCCCCTGGGACCAGTTTGGAGTTTTCCCTTGTGCTCCAAGACATTCAACTTGGCACAGTTTGTCAGGGAGTTGCCTCGTAGAAACCACTGTAAATCCCATGAGGCTGCGGTGCGTGGTACTGGTCTTGGAAGTGCTGAAGGTGCACCAGCTGAGGATGTAGGGAAACCAAACCAGAGAGCTAATGGGGTGGGATAGTTGCTCTCTTCTGCCAACTGTTTCCTCCTGTGGCACTGACATGAGCAAAAAGCAGTAAAATCTTGAGAAGATTGCCCCTGTGCAAGGCAGATGTCTTACAACAAGTGTCTGAACCCCTCCCATGGCCTGCCCTGCTGAGTTTGCACTGACTTGTCTGCTTTCTCTAGGGAATGTTCAGCAGCCCCACCAACCTGAAGAAAACATTTAAGGTGCGTGAGTCTCCCCTGTTGTGGCAGCACTAGCTGAAAACATGCACAGACAAACTGTATGTAATGAAGGGGCTCAGTAGGAGGAATTTGAGGGGCTCAGCACTGAGCTAGGGAGGGGGCCATGGCATCCTTTTCGAGCAGGATCCTTCTGGAGTCTCAGAAAGGCAAGTGGGAGCCGTGTGGAGACTTTCAATGCATGTACCCTGTCTGCAGCAGCACTTGCAAATCCCCACTTCCTGCTCTCTGCAGTGCTGTCCGTGACATCAGGCAGCATCTTGGCTGTTTGCCTGGCTGTTGGTGTGGGTCCTGGCAGGGCTGGGGCAGATGCCGTTCATGTCCAGCCCACACAGGCCTTCTGAGCTGTACTACTGCTCTGACTGCAGCTTTCTGCCTTGCAGATTCCTGATAAGCAGTATGTGCTGACTGCCCTGGCTGCCCGTGCCAAGCTGCGAGCCTGGGGTGATGTGGATGCCCTCCTGACCACCAAGGTGAGCTGCTGAAAGCCTTGCTGGGGACACAGTCCCAAGTACTGACGTCTGCTACTGATAGCTGGCTTGTTCTGGAGTTACTGGACAGACTGGTTTTATTTAAGCAGGGCCTCTGCTGCAGGGTATTGCAATACTTTCCTCCTCTCCCCGTCCAAGACCTCTGCTGGGCCTGGCTTGGCTGCAGCAATAAGGTCAGAGAAGGGGGCTACCCCTGAGCTCTGTTACCAAAGGGATTGCAGCCAGCCTGTGTCTGGCCACTGTGTGAGGGCTCTGCCATGGGGTGCATGTGGTGGCTGTGGAGTATGTTGCTGGCACTGGGAGAAAAAAACCACATTTTCTTGTGGCTGGAGGGATTGCCCTTTTGGCTTAACATAGGTATGGTTCTCATTTCAGAACTGGCTGGGTTACACCAAGAAGAAGGCACCTATTGGCTTCCACCGGGTGGTGGAGATCTTGCAGAGGAACAGTGCTCCTGTGCAGGTGAGCCAGGAACCGCTGCTGATGTCCTGCTCTTTGTTGGGATTTGGTGTGTGAATGACTCCTCAGGTGAGCTGCTTCCTAGCTGGAAGTCAGAGAAGCTCACTGATCTTCTGGCTCTGCCAGGTGGGCACAGAACTCAGCTGAGCAGCCCACGCATCAGCAGGAGACTGGGCTGGGAGGAGGGCTGGGTCCTAGCTCTGACTGCAAGAGGGACAGCTTGCATAGAGTTTGCTGGGAACTCTCTTCCAATGTGCATTGCCACCTTTCTTTGCTACATTAAATTTTCTCTTGCTTAATCTGGCTGGCAATGTTAACCTAATCCATAGGAAGGGGGTAGTCTAAGACTCTGTTGATAGGAGGAAAAGTGCCAGCAAAACCTCAACTCTGGACATGAGGAGAACAGACTTGAGGCTGCTCAGGGAATTGGTAAGGTCCCCTGGGAAAATGTTTTTGCAGGCAGCGGGGTCCATCGGTCACTTTTTAAACATCACCTTCTAAGGGTACAGGAGCAGGAAATTCCCAAATGTTGGAAGTCAGGCAGGCAAAGCAGAAGGCCACCTTGACTGAATAGGAATCTTCTCTTGGAAATAAGGCAAAAAAGGAAGGTGTAGAAGTAAGGCCAAATGAAATGGGAAGAATACAGAGATGCTGCTTGCCACTGTAGGGAGAAAATTTCGTGCAGCCAAAGCTCTACTGGAGTTGAAGCTGGCCAGAACTGTGGGGGACAATAAACAGAGTTCTTACAAATATTTTAATAGCAATAAGCAGTGTGGAAATAACATTGGCCCATTACAGGGTGAGGATGGTCACCTCACAAACAGATGATGGACCAAGCGGGTCTCAGTGCCCTGAGCAGAAGGACCATGACTGTGAGAATGATCACCTCCCAGTCGACCCTGAATTTGTGCAGGATCTGCTGCTCTAGCTGGATCCCTACAAATCTATGGGGCATGATGGGATTCATCAGAGAATCCTCAAAGAGCCAGCTGATGTCATCACAAAACCTCTCTCAGTGATTTTTTTGAGTAGTCTTGGGAATCTGGAGAGATCCCAGATGTCTGGAGTCTGCTTAATGTTGTCCCAGTTTTCAAGAAGGCAAGAAGGAGGACCCTGGAGACTGTAGGCCTGCTAGTCTCATTTCAGTGCATGGTAAAGTTATGGAGAAGATTATTCTGGCAGGTATTGAAAAACCTGGAGCACAACACAGTCACTGGTCACAGCCAATATGGCTTCATGAGAGGAAGGTCCTGCTTGTCAAATCTGATTTCCTTTTATGACAAGGTAACCCACCTGATTGATCAAGGGAAGCCACTCCATGTAATGTTTTTGGATTTCAGTGAAGTTTTCGATACTGTCTCTCACAGTATCCTTCTGGACAAAATGTCCAGCACACAGCTGGATAAACAAGTGATGAGATGGGTGAGCATCTGGTTCATGGGTTGGGCATAAAGTGTTATGGGAATGGGGTGACATCAGACTGTTGACTGGTCACTAGTGGGGTTTCACAGGGCTCCATCCTCGGCCCTGTGCTCTTCAGCATCTTAATAAATTACTTGGATGCACGACTGGAAGAAGTACTAAGCAAGTCACAGATGATACAAAACTAGGAGGAGCTGTTGATTCTCCAGAAGACAGGGAGGCCCTGCAGAGAGGCCCCAACAAGTTAGAGGACTGGGCAGTTACCAGAACTGTGTGGAGTTCAGCAAGGTAATGGATTCTGCTTGTGGGATGGGGCAACCCTGGATGTATGGACAGACTGGGGAATGAGAGGCTGGAGAGCAGTGCCATGGATCCTGGTCACTGGCAAGTTGAACATGAGCCAGCAGTGCCCTGGCAGCCAGGAGAGCCAACCCTGTCCTGGGGTACATCAGGCACAGCATCACCAGCTAGGCAAGGGAGGGGATTGTCCCCTCAAGTCCTGGGGGCAGTTTTGGGCACCACAATATAAGAAGGATATAAAACTATTAGAGAGTGTCCAAAGGATGACAGTGAAGATGGTGAAGGGCCTTGAGAGGAAACCATATGAGGAGCGGCTGAAGTCACTTCGTCTGTTCAGCCTGGAGAAGAATAGCCTGAGGGGAAACCTCATTGCAGTCTACGACATCCTTGTGAGGGGAAGAGGAAGGGTGACCAGTGTCAGGACCCACGGGAGTGGCCTGAAATTGTGTCAGGGGAGGTTTAGGTTTGATATTGGAAAGAGGTTCTTCACCCAGAGGTTGGACACTGGAACAGGCTTCCTAGGGAAGTGGTTACAGCACGAAGCCTGACAGAATTCAAGAAACATTTGGGCAATGCTCTCAGGCACATGATGTGACCCTTGGGGATGGTGCTGTGCAGGAACAGGAGTTGGACTCAATGATCCTTGTGGGTCCCTTCCAACTCAGCTTATTCTGTGATTCTAAGCTTTGCAGGCAAAGCCTCTGGGATCTTAAGCAGTCTTGTCAAGGTCACTTGTTCCCTAAGGAAGGGGCCAAGTCTGTGTGACCAGCAACTTTGAAAGGTTTTGGGACTGGGGTGAGAGAATGAGGCAGGAGGAACCTGTGAAAGAGAGCTGAAACATTCTTCGTCTGTCGCAGGTGCTGCAGGAATATGTGCGCCTGGTGGAGGATGTGGAGACCCGGCTGAACCTCGCTACCAAATACAAGTGCCATGATGTTGTCATAGAGGTAGATTCCTGCTGTGTGAAGAGATGGGACATGGGCCTGCTTTTTTTCTATAGCTTTTCTGTTCTCTGCCATGTGCCACTTCTGTCATGTGCCTGGTGATGTTTGTTTATCCCTGTGGCCTGGGAAAAGTGATAAGGTTCACAGTAGGAGTCCATGAGCCAGGAGAGTGGCTCCTAGCATTTGTGCTGTGAATTTGTTTTGTGTTGGGAACTGGATGGGGGATTGTAGAGTTGCCCTGCTTATCTGCAGGGTGCCATCTAACAGTGTAAGTGTCCCTTTCTCTCATCTGGGTGCTGGTTTTGCTCTTTATCTAGACCTACAGGGATCTAAGGGATCGTATCCAGCTGACAGCATATAAATGCAAGGTGGAGCGAGGCTCTGCAGAAGAAGAGAAGATAAACAGCATACTCAACAACATGGTGAGAGATGCTTACTTTTTCTTCCAGACACTCATCAGAAACAGATACAGATTTGTTGTAAGGGCATGGCTGTCCTACATACTTTCTATCCCTGCTGGGAAGCTAATCTTTTGTTTGGGGTTGCATTCAGGGTAGGAATGAATGGTTATACTGATAGAAGTGGCACGCTCTGGCCATAGCTGTCCTTGTCAGGGATTGGGAGTCACTGAGTTGGCCCCTAAGGCTCTGTGTTCAGCATGGCTGTTAGTCATGTCTTGTTCTCTCTTTTAGCAAATCCGGTGGAAGAACTGAGAACCTGTGAACCAGCCTGTCTGGCCGTAGCCTTGTCACTGAAAGAGGGAACTGCAAAACCCAGTCCAGTGCCAACAGAGCAGCTCTGTTCCTACTCATTGCATGATCAACGTTCGTTGGTGACAGTGGGTGCCTGTGGCTTGTGGGAGCGTGGCGTTCAGGCTGGTTGAAGTCAGCTACTAAAATGTAACTGGCGAAACCATGGTACTGATCCCTCAGGGTTGATTCTTTTTGGAATCTGATTGTCTTTGATGTGGCTGTAAGCCAGGCATCACTTGTGTGTATGGAGGAAAGTTGCTGGGCACAGCAAGATTAATGTTTGCTCTTGTGGTGCCTGAGCTTATTCTTGCAAGAGGAATGTGTCAGTCACACTTGTGAGCCTCTCCACTAGACAGTGCTGACCAGTCCCTGTAACAGTCAAGCTGGCTTGGGCATCACTAATCATGGCTGTGGCTGGAGTAAAACCTACCTGGACCGTGTTCTCCCCACGTGAAAGTGTCAGGGGAAAGGACCAGCTGCACCTTAATTTTTTTTTTTCCAGTTTGTTCTGGCTCACCCTAGGAAAAGAGATGTGTGAATTCCTGCAGAGAGCCAGGTCAACAACCTCTGCCAGTATCCTCCTGCTAGCGCTCTGCAGCATTTGGAAGATCCCTTTATCAGGGAAAGACCTAGTGTGGAGGTGGTCAAAGTCCTGATGGGTTGGATGGAGAGCAAGCAGGGACCTCTCTCAGTTGCAACAAACCTGCTGGCCCCAGCAGCTCTTTTCTCAGAAAGTGTTATACCAGGAAGGATTGAAATGCACTTTCTCAGAAACACAACTCCTCAGGCAACTGCTGGCTTCATCCTTTCAGACCTCACTTCAACTCTGTAAATAAAGCTGTCTCTTTCTCCTTGGGCTGTTTGTTTCCTTCCCCCACTAAGCACATTGTCACTCTTGAGTGCTAATCCTGAGTCATTTATCACCTCCCACAAAATGAGTGGTGTTTTTTAATGTTTTGAAAAGCACAGTGCATGTTACCATGGAGTGACACTGCTTGCAGCAGTACCTAATTTCACACCTTCCATGCCATCAGCACAGATTAATTAATTTTAACGTAGGAGAGTTTGCTGCCACAGGGGGTCACACAAACATGAGAGTAGATTTGGATTCCAGCCTCCCTGTTGCACTGTGAGCTCTCATTTTTTTTTCTGTTGGTGTTTGGTTTTTTTCTTACAGAGTCATTTGGGTTGGAAGGGATCTCTAGATCATCTAGTCCACTCTTGCTTTAGCAGGGTCACCTGGAACAGGCAGACCAGGACTGTGGCTTTTTGGGTTTTCAGTATCATCACAGCTGGAGATGACTCAGCTTCTCTAGGAAACCTGTTCCTGAATTTGGCGACACTTACAGTCCAAAGGCGGTTTTGTGTCTTCAGATGGAACATCACATTTCAATTTGTGCCCAGTGCCCCTTGTCATCTCAGGGAAGAGAGGAAACAGGGATTATTAAATAGCTTTTTATAGATCTTGAAAACTAGCCAGATCCCAAGGCTCAGCTGTTTCAGCTAAAGATTTTAAATCAGCCTGCAAGGACTGGGCCAGGCAGCTGAGCTCTCTGCATATTTATTCCTTTGTGTCACTCTGCTGCTGCCCTTTGCCTTGTAAGAACAGTGATGGGCAGCTGCCAAAGTCCCTCTGTGCCACTTTGGGCAGGCAGACAGTGCTACTAGTCTGGTAGCAGTGGTTTGTGTTTCACCTGCATGTGGCAGAGCACAGGTAATTGTGTTCCAGTGCCCAGAGGTGCTGGTTGGTTACCTCTGCTGTCTCTGGGCTTTTGAGTCCCTTTCTCATTGCTTAGTGCAGTAGCCCTGCAGAAGCAGAGCTTTTATAACAATGCTCAGCTGCTGGCCTAGGAGGATATTGTGTTCCTCTGCTGCCTCCTGTCACACATGCTGGCTGTCTGCTGTCATTTGTCCTGTCACTGTGTACAGCCTTAACACCTCCATCCCTCCCCTCAAGAAAAATGGACTGTGTCATTTCAGAGCCTGGAACTGTCACCAAACTTGGGAAGAAATTAAACTCTCTGACACTATCTTTGAGATGTCAGTGAGTTGCATTACTTTATTCTGGCCAGGATGTGCAGTGAAAATCATTCCAGTTGCACATGTCCTGTGCAAGACTTTTCACATATTTTTATATTTATAGAAAACAATCTTTGAGCAAACAAGCTTTATGTCATGAGTGTCCCCAGTCAATTTTTTTTTTATGCTGGCAGACTCAAATCAACACACACCTCATTCTTCTTAACACACACACACAAATTATTTACATACTGCATTGATGCCTCCTTTAGAGTTAACTCAAAGCATCTGAGCAAATTTCACCATAAAAGCTGCTAACTTACTAACTTACATGTGGCCGAAAAGCACTTCATAGTGCACCTTTCACCACACAGTTCCACTACAGGATTTACTGCAGGACTCAAACCTGCAATTTCTGGGTTTTACCACTGGATGGGACTCGAACCCATTGTTTCTACAAAAGGGAGCCAGAAACGTCGAAACAACCACCCTGTAATTTTTGCATTGCTGAGTGTGCCTGAAGCACCCATGGTGCTCACCGTGCCATCTTGGCCCAATGGTTATATGACTTTATATGCAGCCTGTAAAGGACTTCTGTTTACTCAGTAGAATGAGCTACATAAAATACAAGCTATATTACACTTCTTACTGTTAATTTTAGCATCCCTCACCTAAAATGGTCCTAGGTCACAGGTTTCAAACCAAACAGGTCTGATTGTCAGTGTGATTCCTCACAGCAGTGTGCACACTGGTAACTGCTATTTGTTCATCCTGCAAGGAAAATAAAATTCCATGAAAGGCTGGTGGTCATTTTTTATGCAGGCCTGAACAGCATCATGTGGCAGAATTTGCCTCACCAGAAGGCACTGAAACTATGCAATGACCTCAGCTTTCCTGAATGCTGCCTCATCTGTGCAGAGCAAAAACCTTCCTGCCCAGGTTTGTGTGCAAGAGTTTTGTCAGCAGAGATTTTGCCTCTTCAATTACTCAAGAGGAGAAAGTAGAGGGTTGAATGCTGAGGTATGCTTGTCTCTTTGCTCTGCAACTTGTCTCATCTCACATAAAACATGGGCTGCCTTGTTGGGTTGGAAGGTGCTGAACTCTGCATTGTCCTTAGGACCACATCTCTGCCAGGGGAATTGCCTTAGATGATGTATTCACAATAGAAGACCTGGACTGAGTTATTTTGTCCCTAGTTCCTGTTTGGCTACTTATCAGGCTTGTCTGAAGCTACTGAACAATAATACTATGGCACAGGATGGAAAAAAAAAATCCTCTGGGAACATCTAGAGAGGACAGTTCTTGGGGGTAATGATCTTATAACAGTTCATGAACTAGACTATTGAGGATGTTAAGTCAGGAGAACACTGCTTGAGCGAAAGGATTCCTGCTTTTGCTAGACTGTTCTAGAGCCATTAGTCTCAGTTATACTTCACTTGGCAGAGTGATGCCTGGAACATTTTATATTCAAGTCTCTGAGTCTGATTGTTTCTCAAAGGCCCAAGAAAGAGTCTTGTAGTCAGACACTGAAGAAAACCACTGTTATGTTATTAGCAAGCTGCTTTGGACTGTTGTTGCCCATAAATGTTTCCAGTTGTTTTCCGTTCCCAGAACCTCCCACTGGTTTGACCTGACAGCTGTGCCACTGAGAAAGTCTCTCTTTAGCCAGCTGTTAGAAAAGAGAGAGCTTGTCTGGTGCCATCTGATGCCTGGTGCTCTTACTGTACCAGGCACCCTCTGGAGACTGGCCTACAAAGCAATGTGGGCTGGTCAGCACCAAGACATCTCTCACTTCAGCTGTAGTGGAACCTAGTGTGATATTGGATGACAAGTCTCCATTCTCCACAGCTGCTTCCAACAGTTTCTCAGAAATTCCAGAGCAAACTGCTGAGTATGATTGTAAATTCTCATAAACCATAATGAAGCCCATGAGGAATGCTTTGCTGAGATCTCATCCCTTATAGGACTAAGCCGTCCAAGAACCAGCACTGTTAACTCTTAGACTCTTTAAACTATTCCAGCCAAAAATGTACACATTTTCTTCTACGAGTTTCACTCTCTACACTGCTCAGCAAACTTGCTTATCCCTGGTTGCCTGAGCTTCTCTATTTTTTTTTTTGTCTGAATTTGCTTATTACATGGTCTGCTTGGCCTACGAACTGCTTCAGTTTTACAGTGTTTCTATTGCAACCTCAATACAAAACTGAACTACAAAACCAAGTTACAGTTATTTTGTAGTGGCTACAGCTTCAGTGTAACAAACTAAACAGTATCAGGCCCGGTCTTTTTTTGTTGTATTTTTTTATTCCCCATGGGGGATCTCAAGAAAGCCATTGAATCCTGACAACATACTAATGATTTAGTCAGGTGTGCTCTTTCTGTTGAGCCAGGCTTTCATCAGCGCTTACTTCTATTTCCTTGCTGGTGAGAATGCATCCCACCCTTACCACCACAGACTATATGATATGTCCTTCAAGGAAAAAGGAAGTAACTGGATACTCTGTCCAAATTCACCTGGGACAAAGCAATTTTTACTCCCTAAATTCTCTAGTTCAGTATTCTTTTATACTTTCTGCCACCATCTATCATGTGTTTCAGTACTGTTTACCATGATAAAACACTGCCTGCCTGGTTTTGCCTCAAAGGAAATAATTTGTGTGGTGAGGCCAAGGGTTAGTTATGCATGTTGCACCTAGACCCCTTGCTTAATTATGATTGCTGACAGCAGCTGTCACCACACCTGTACACCAGTTATTGTATATGCCATTTATCTCACATCTGGGCTTCAGAGCAAGCCCAGTCTGCAGACACTGAAGCCTGGGAGAAATCCATTCACTTGAGCATCTGGGAAGTTCTTATCATTTGCTTGTGCTTAAAATATGTCTATGATTGTTTTTTGATCTTTTTTAATCAACTGTGAAGCAGAAGTGAAAGACAGACAATGCTACAGTCTGTTCTACAACCTCCACTTCACTTGGTTCCTGTAAGAAAATGAAGGATTGCAGAAAAAAGACAATGTGGGAATGGGTTTGGTGTAATCAAATGTCTAAGAGCTGCAGTGGCAGTGCAGTGCACAGTTTTTAGAATTGTGACAAAGGTGGAACTGTACCTCCTTGAACAATCTGCAAGATAATGAGGGTACAGTCTGCTGTAGCTGCTGGGCTTCTTACAAAGGCAAAAGTGCAGCATGAGTCTCTAACTCTGCCTCTGCGTGTCCTGTGATGCAGGGAGAGCATCCACTCCCACCGTGGTCTGGGATCCTTGCAAAGAAGGAACTGTAGTATAGGGCTCTAGTCCTGCTTTTTGGATAAACTGTGAGAAAGTGAGGGCATCTGCTTTCTTTCCTGTTGGTGCCTTTCTCTCCAGGAAGAGACCCATATTGTCTCTGTATGGGAGGGTGATGGATCTGCTGAAGAGAGGTTCCTCAATCCCCAGCAACTCTCGCACATGTCGTGAAATTTCCTGAAATACAAGACGAAACACCAGAAATTCTCATTTCTCAAACCAAGACAACAGGGCAACAGCTGAAACCATCCATTCCATGTTACAGCAGCAGGAAAAAGAAGTGATATTCTGAATTTTGGTATAGTTTCATGCTTGAAGTTGCAACACATGGGGGATCTGAACCCATAAGCCCCATGTGACATTGTAAAAGCAGTGCAGATCACTTTCTCTCCAGATTTACTATCAGGGATGGCATCACACCTGGGCTCTTTGTGGTGTAAATATAGCTCTGCTTTCCTCCTTATACTTCAAGGACAAACAAGTTATGGGTGAATGAACATACAAAATCATGGATGTTTGTTAAATTATAATGTGAATGACAATCTACACAAAGGTGCAAAAAATAATTAGCAAAAAGTCATACTGTTCATTTAGAAAATGATTAGTGTATAGTTGTCTGAGCCAGCTGGACCTGGAACTGTGAGTGAGCAGTGCCTTGTCATTGTTTTTCAAGCAACTTCTGAGAATTTAACCATCTAATTTGACTGAAGCTTCAAAATACAATTTGCAAGATTTTACTGATCTTTCACAGTATTTGCTCAAAACCTTCCCCCAACTTCAGCTTGACCCTGAAGATTAGTACCCTACTTCTTGTTATAGCAAAAGAACACCAGACTTGTATCTTGAGTGGTTTTGATATTTAAAATACCAGTACAGTGGGATTAAAACCAGCAGTAATGTCACGTGTCCATGCTGCATAGCTTCCACATAATTAGCTGAGCAGTTCTCTACCAAACTGCCATTTCCCCTAAACTGCAAACAGTTTCCATCTCACTGAGCTGATGCTATCACTCTTATTTCTATAGTAACTGTATCAGTTTTGACTGCTCACAGCCTTTCGTTTATGTTTCTTGTTGGGAAATTGCAGCTTTAACTTTTCACCTGCTCCAATACACACTTCCTGAAACACCCAGAGGGCCACATTCTGCAGAGCTCTGCATGCTTGGATTCTATCAGATTAAAGTTCTTTAAAATACAAATAACTGGCAGGATAGGGCATGACCTTTGAGAACATCTAGGTTCCACTGAAGTCTGTGAGATGTTCCCAATTTACTTGCAAGCTTTGGAAAACATTACTGAGACAGTCTCATTGCCAAGCTCATGGCAGTGTCCAGGCTGTCTATCGCTTGTCTAAAGGAATTTCAGTTCCCACAAGAGGAAGAATGGGTTACAGTTGATATCTCTAACCCATGGCCTAGTATTACTCAGCAGTTGAACTACCATACATAATCCCTATACCCCAATATGAGGGTGAGGCTTACAAAGGCTATAAAATTCTTGCCACTTTTGGAAATCACAAATGACTATAGAGTCTCTATCTGCTTGCACCAGAAATAATCATGAAGGGTTGCTGTCTGAAAAACTTAGTGTAAATCGATGCCTTTCTCTCAAAACAACAGGCAAAGTCAAAGCACTAGTTAATGTTTTTGGTGGCATATTTAGTTTCAAACAAATAGTTAAGCTTGTGCAACCAGACAGAACTGTGGTGAAATTACATTTTGGTACTGTAGAATAAAACAAACAGTGTTAATAGTCTAGTCACTGGAGCATAAAGCTTCTTCTCTCTTCCTGGATTGAAGTTCTACCTGTGTCTTCTGGTGAAAGCAACTTCAAATTGTAGATGCAAAACAGATGCTTTGGCTCTGTAAATGCAGCCCCGAGTCCCTCTGTGGTTTCCACTAGGGAAGGGAAAAAGGGTAATGAAATTTAAGTCGACTTGTTGATTTCCTGAACTTTTAGGAAGTTTTGGAGGGCCAGGCTGTAGCCCCGAAATTCAGCCCTAACTATCAGTGTTTGCTAAAGAAAATATGTAGGTTTGAAAGGAAAAAGACCAATTACATGTTCATAAAATAAGGAAGATACAGAGCTCCTATTTGTGTCCAGCAAAGCATAAAACAAGGAAATAACGAGTGGCCCTTTTGCTGCTTGAAATCAGTGGCCCAATTGCTGCAGGTTAAATCTAACTAGATTCTCAGAAGTTCTACAAATCATTAAGTGGAAAATGACTTAAAAGAAATTCTGAGGGTGCATGCATCTTGCTAAGCAATTTTATGGGGCCAGAGGGACAGCATGACTTAAAGAAAGGCTAAGCACTTATGGTGCCCCAGAGAAGAAGCCCTAGATCTGCAGCCAGCTAAAGACCTGTACCTGAATAGACCTGTACTCTAAACGCGTGACTGTTCGTATGAATTCTGTTGTGCAGTTCCAGGCTACTGTCCGAAGGAGCGCTCTGCCCGGGCAGACAGGCCACAGCCCAGCCCGCCGGCAGGCAGGGGCAGCGCTGGGCGCCCTCAGCAGGGGCTGAGGGAGGAGGCAGCTCCGGGAGCCGCGGCCGGGCGCACCTGCATGTGGCCGAAGTCGGTGACGCCCATGGCGGGCAGGTTGGAGCAGTTGGCGAGGATGAGGCGGCGGCCGGTGACGCCGTTGGCCCTGAAGCATTCCTGGGCAGGGAAGCGGAGGGAAAGGCGGCTCGCACCCTGCCACTGCCGCCCCCCCTGCGCTCGCACACGCACACGCTCACACACACGCTGAGCTCAGGGCCGCCGGTCCAGGCGCCGCCGAGGGCGGGGGTTTCTCGCGCGGGCCGGCAGCCCCGCACCTCGTACTGGGGGAAGCCGAGCTGCACCACCCACTCAGCCACCTCGTCGGCGCTCCAGGACAGGAAGGGGCAGACGGGCCCCGGTCCCCCCGCGCCCTCGGGCTCAAGCTGCGGCCCTTCAGCCACCCCAGGCCCCGCGGGACCCGGGCGCGGCTCCATCGGCTCCATCCCCAGGCCACCACGGCAAGGCGTCCTTCCGGGACCCCGTTACCTTGGCAACCATCACTTCCTGGAGGTGCGCCCCGTTCTCCCTTCCGCCACTCCCTCCCTGCTGTCAGACTGCAACGCCGCCCGCGCCCCGCGGCTCTGCAGAACTAAATGTTGATTGGCTGTGTTGTCGAGGGGGGAGGCTGAGGGATGAGCACCGCGGCGCCACCATCTCCCTGCGGCTCGGCTCGGCTCACACGCACTCGCTCGGGTGTTTCCGTCCCCCCCGCTCGGGTGTTTCCGGCCGCCCCGCTCCGGCCGCGCTCGGGTGTTTCCGGCCGCCCGCCGAGCCGTGCTCATGTCGGACGCGCTCTCCGCCGCCGCCGGCTCCCGCTCCGAGCCCCCGGGCGGCGACAGCGCGCCCCGGGGCCCCGCAGGTACGGGCAGAACAGGGCAGGGCAGGGGGCAGCCCGGGGGCACGAGTTTAGCGTCGGCCATACGGGGAGAGTTTCCTTTACGTGATGGATTTGCCGGTTTCTGCCGGAGAAGCCGTGTTTCCGCGGTGTCAGCTCCCTTCGGAGGCAGCGCGGTGCCCGCTGCGGAGAGCAGCGCCTCGGGTGCCGCTCGCGGAGCCCGCAGTGCCGGGCTGGGCGGAGAGCGGCGGGCTGTGGTCTCTGCGGGACTCGGCCGCCTGGAACTGCAGCAGGAGTTGCTCCCGGTGCGGTGGGAAGAGCGAGGATTGATGGAGGTTTGTGCTCCCCCGGTGAGAGAGGCCCCGTCTAGCCGGGAGCCGGACTGTGCCGTGGGCTGCGTGCCCCTGCGCTGGAGCTGCCTCCTTCCCGCCCCGACTCTTGGGAACGGCCAGCGGCTCCAAGGGGCATCAGCGACCTGCGAAAGCTGGAACTTGTCCGTGCTCTGTTCCCTGCCTTCGTGCGATCGGAGAGCAGGGCTGTGGAGCGCGCACCGCAGTCGTATGGGGACAGAGCGTTCCCTGAGTTCAGCAGACTCGGGGAAGACCAGGAGCCATCTTTATAGACAGTGCTTTTAGCACTGACCTGAGAATTTCCGTCTCGTCAGTGCCCTTTGTGAACTGCTGCAGGATTGCTTTTTCCAGGGCTTTGTCAGCCCAGCTTTACATGATGAAATTTGGCCTTGTTCTGTCCTTCTAAATCTAGGATTAGTCGTTCCTGAATGAACCCTGCTTCTGAGAATGGCTTTACACCAAAAACATGCATAGGTTTTTGTTCTCCCTTTCCTAGGGTTGAGGCCATTAAAAATCTTTGTTCTGCAAGGTTCTAGATACAGCTCATAACATGAAAAACTGGTTGGCACAGCTCTTTGTTCCACAGCCATGTCACCTTGTCAACGTTTGAATGCTGGCTGCACTTTTTCTTCCTGTCAGTGTATTATAAACAGCAACATCTATTTCACCTTCTCTTTATCTATTCTGTTTGTTGTTAGAAAATGAAGACTCACCCCAAAAGACAGAGCCTGCTGATCAGCTAGTTGATTCTTTGGAGTCCAGTACTTCGCAGAGCGGGTAGGAAAACCTTATTGTGTGTTGTGGCCCACATGCATGGCAGTCTGTTTCACTCCTGTGACCTCTTCCGTGTGGCAGTTTGTTCTGTGCAGGTAAAAAGAAGGGGCTGGAGACTGGATTGTCTGCTTTGGGACAGTATATACCAGAATCAGTATGGGAGGACCTGTTCTTACAGGCTTTAAGGTTGATTTAAAGCTTGTGAAGCATACTTCATGGCTCAGCTATTCAAATCACAGAGTCATTCAGCTTGAAAGGAGCCCTGCAAGGTTTTATAACCCATTATAAGAGCTAGTACATTTTCAGGGGAAAATTTTCTATATCCTGTCTGAGGGATACTTTAGTAATTGAGCATGCCTACTGTCTATAAATCTGGTGGAAGCTGTACAGGAAAATACCTTTTACTATTTTCTTGACAATGTTTTGGCTTTTTTCTTCATCATTTGTTTTCTGTGTCTCTCCATTAATGCTGCTGATCAACCCTGTTATCAGATGTTTGGCTTGCTGGTACCTGCTGGGCATGTGGTGTTTGTAGCCAAGTAATTTCATTGGTTAGAAGCAGTAATACTGTGCAGTGAAGTTTCATTTGCCATTATACATTTGTTGCACAGGATACAATTTCAGAAATGTGTAGGTTCGTTACAGTAGGTAAACCACAACTTCATCAAAAAGATGCAAAAGTCTAGGAAAAAAAAAACCACATCAAACTACCTTTCTTACTAAAACAGCAGTTTGATGCCATCTTGGTTTGATGCTGCTGACATCTCTGTCAGCCTTCCTGACTATAAATGAGTTCTTCCATCTTTTTATTATATTTTCTACTTTTCTTTAAAGAGATTAATACAGGCTGTGAGCAAAATGGCCAAAGTAGATAATGGATACTTGCGGACATTACCTATTAAATTTGTCTTAATTTAGATCTTCTTTGAAAGGGGTGGAGATGGTCCAAAAGGTTTGTGTGAGGAGGAATCAGCTGAACTCTGTCTTTGTAAGTCTGCTTTTAAAGCTTGTGTAGCTCTTCCTAATCATTCAGTGGGACTCTTGGGTATCAGTGGTATCTAGAGGAAAAAATTCCCAAACTGGAAGCTCCTGTGTTGATGGAGAGCTTTTTGAGCAGATGTGTGCTATTTGCTATGGTAGCAAATGATCAAATAGCCCATCTAGGTGTGTTCATGCAACTGCTAAACTAAAATGCAAATGGGCTGGAAAACAATAGCATGGAAGTCCAAGAATTCTTGCTTTAAAAAATTGTTCCCACCAAGTGTCCCTTCTTATCTTGTCCATCTGCTGCCATTTTGTGAACCTGCTATTCATCTCGTTTGAGTTATTCTTACAGACCTTCTGGTCTATTGTGCCGATTCTAGGAAACAAACTCAGTGTTGAGAGAATGTAAGTAAAAAATTGCTTTGTTTCTGGATAGATTCTGTAGTGCCATAGGAGTAACGATTTGAAAGCAAAAGCCACATTTGCCCTGTTCAGGTCTTTTCTGTGGATGCAGAATTGTCTTAATTGAGCTGTGTATATTTTATTTTATTTTTAATTATTCCAAACTATACTGATGGTCTGCTTCCTTGCTAATGAGAATATTTCTCATTTCTGAAAGGAGACATTTGAAGAAATGCATGTTTTTTCCATTCATACTGTGTTCTCATGTTTCTGATCCTTTAGAGCAAGGTAATTGACACTGGTTTTATAGTGCTGTTGAGAAGGTTTTGATTTTCAAAAGTGGAAATGTTTCTATTCTTATTTAATACTAGGTTGCTTCTCATAGAAATTTCACATACGTAATGAGATCATTACAGAGGACACTCCTCTAGCATCTGAGTTCATTTGGGATGATAAGTCCAGCTATAGACAACATGCAGCAATTTTTTTTCAATATAATTTAGAAGAAAATCCTCGTCAGAGAATAAATGCCAAAGATGTTTCCTTTTTTGCCCATTCTTTTCCTGCTGTGTACCATTCTTATTGTTTTAGCATGTCCATTTTCTTTTGTTACAGTCCTGTACTTGGACCTCTTTGCTTAAGTTATTGTGCTGCCATTTGTATTTCTGACTGCTTGCTTATCTGTGGATTGTATTTGAATATGGCAGAGAGACACCTGGGAGCTCTCTGTCTCTGTTGGGGTTGCTAGTGGGAAAGGCGTAATGGGCAACTTAAATAGAGGGCATTCTCAGGATGGCTGTCAAAATTGTTCTGAATTCTTTCACTGATTCAGCTGACCTCTTATGGAGTATGCAGATGCCATGCAGTACCTGGCATAAAAGAAGTTGTCCTTTCTTGGGCAGAAGAGTTGCTACTGATGTCTGTCCTTAGTATAGTGTTGGTGAGCCAGCATGCCGTGGGGTGAGTGCAGTGAATTTCTGCCATCTAAAGGACGGTGAATCCCACTGAAATTGCTCCCCCTGGCTCACATGGAAGGTAGTCATGCAGAGATGGCAGGACTGGGATGGGGAGGGATTCTTTGTCCAGTTGGCAGGTGCTGACCACAGCGGCTTGTTCCTTCAGCTCATTTGAATTTGAGTTCCAGAGCAGTGATTCCTGTGCTGGCTGTGCCCTGGGTGCAAGTGCTGAATTGTATGCTGTCTTCCTCCAAAAGGTCACAGATTGGGGAGCACCTGAGTGCAGGCACAACAGAGCATTCAAAGGAAGAAGTTGGCATTCTGGAAGATCAGAAAGTGGCTGAACTAGAAGAGAAGCTGCCTGACCAAATCCAGCCCCTGAAAAAGGTAGATGGATGTTTCTTATGTCTGAGAACCAAGAAGTGCAGCAACAGTTCTCCCACCCTGCTGCTGTGCTTACTGCAATGGGACTGAGGCTCTAAGGGTTGTGTTAATATAGAAGTAGTGTTAACGTAGATTCAGTTACATTTTGTCCTATACATCCGTGGGAGATAAATGGTATCAGTCGAATTTGCAAAATCCCTCTTGTGTCTTTAGCTAGTCCTTGCTTTCTTGCTCACTGAGGCTTCAAGGTAATTCTTGCCTTCTGGTCTTACCTGGTGCTTCTGGAAATTCCATTCTTGCAGATTAATGGAAGAGGGAGCTGAAAGTCCCTTGTTTTTTCTTGTGAGCAGCCAATTTGTTTGCCTTACAGATAGCCAGGAAAACCTGTGCAAGTGATACCCAGTTCAGGACCTGTGAGTTTGCATATATGAGGAGAGAGAGGCCCTAGTGAACCAGATGAACTTCTAACTAGGATGCAGCAATGACAGTTTGACTGTGGCTGTAGTCTAGATGCACACAGAGCTGAAAGGCTCTCCCTAGAGAGATTGTGTATTGGGAATTCTTTCCAAGAATAGTCAGCTAAATCTATGAGGCTATTGCTTTGTTGAGGGGTGAAAGTTAACTCTGATGCAAGTGCAAAAATGTGCTTGCTCAGGGATTCCTGGGGAGGCCAAGGCGGGTGTAATTTGTGACACTAATGCAGCATTTTACTTCAAACTTCATTACTTTGGTGCAGTGGGGGAAACAATAATGAGAGGTGTCTCAGAGCTAGCCAACACTAATAATAATAGAAGCTTCTGCAGATCTGACTTGGTTTCATAAAGATGCCTGAATTACTGATGAGTTGTTTCAAATCCAAGCAGAGACTTTTTAACCAGGATGGTCTTTGTGACAATGTTTCTTACGTGCTTTGTGCAGGAAGCTGCTGTTCGGGTAACCAACTACCATGTACCTCAGGGAGTAGGGGATATAGTCATGATTCAGTCCGATCACACTGGTGCTGTGGATATCCTTTCAGCTGAGCTGGAGACTGCAGACCTCCTTGGGGAGCAGAGGAAAGGTGAGTCCTGAAGGCAGAACTCTGGGTAAAAGTGCCTGCCCTGGCTAGAAGAGCAGAGACTGTCCTGGAGACACTTCTAATTCCTGCTGGAAATTTGGGCTCCTGGCTAGTGAGTGGAAAAACTTCACGTCTGGAGCTTCTGGGAGCAGGCCCCTTATCAGAAATAGCTTCACTGTTTTCAGGTAACAGTTTTTCAGAAGTGAAAAGTCGTGTAAGACGTTTCCCTTGTTTCAGCTCAGCCTCCCCCTCTGGCTGCACCCACCATGTGGACCACCGAGAAGATGAAGGAATTCAAAGCCAGGATGGGAAAGGAGAAGAATGGCCGGATGGTGGTGAAGCGAGGCGAGGTGGTGACAGTCCGTGTGCCAACCCATCCTGATGGGAAATGCATTTGCTGGGAGTTCGCTACAGATGACTACGACATTGGGTTTGGAGTCTATTTTGACTGGACCACCGTTACTAGCACTGCCATTACTGTTCAGGTCAGTGAATCCAGTGATGAGGAGGATGAAGAAGAAGACGAGGAAATTGAAGGTTAGTGCAGATCTTATAAAGGTTAATTTGTGGTGCTTGTTGCCATGCTGCTGAGAGTATCTGTCAGATGCTATAATTTTCATCTACTTTGTTTAGTCAGCCCATTTGCTATCTCTGCAGCCTTTTGGGTTCTTGGTTAGAGTGATAAAAAAGCATTTGGCCCTTCCTGCTTCAGCATATCTCAGTGGCTGTCCTCTCCAAGAGCATTCTTAAAATTGAACACACTGAAAAATAAAATTAGAATTTGCGCAGTCAACTTCTAGCTGATAAAAAGATTAAAGTCTGAAATTTTAACCTGACTGGTTTTCTTAGACTCTCAGACTGAGAAATTTCTGGTGGTGAGTAGAGGCAAAAAGATTTTGTTTTGGGGTGTTGGTTTTTTTTGATTTTTGTTTTGGTTGGTTGATTTTTGTTTTGTTTTTTGTTTGGTTGGTTTTTTGTTTGTTTTTGGGTTTTGTTGTTGGTTTTTTGTGGGGGTTGGTGGGGTTTTTTTGTTGTTGTTTGTTTGGGGGGGGTTTTTGCTTGTTTTTTGGTTTTTTCTTGTTTTCTTTTTTTCCTCAGTACATCAGTAGCTCCTTCTGACTGTATTTGAAATGTTTGCTACCTGTGTCACTGTACTTGGGAAATACACAGCAATGTTGCCTGTTCTGTGGCTTCAGTGTATATGTGACCAGTGTAGCTGGGAGGTTGGCGTCTGAATTTTGCAGGCCCTATAAACGGGGGTAGGCTCTTGTATGAGGAATCCTCTTGGAGAAGGGAATTGAGGACATAGACATTATGAGGTAACAGCTAAGAGCTTTCCTGCCTCTCTTGGCTTCAAGTCTGTGTCATGGGACTGCTGTTGTGTGTATAAAAGCAGTGAGGTGTCTAAAAGGTAAGAGAGAGGAGAGTGGGCTGGCAGTCTAGTAAATACTGTCCCATCGGTATTCCCAAAAGAACTGGTTCTTGGTATGACCTTTGTTATGACAAGGAAGACTGGACTTTGTGGGAATTAGTTGCAGAAAGGTCAGAGGAGATGCTCTGGGTAATGCTGTCACAGTTAGCCTCCCATATAGCTGCACGTCTGTGTTGCATTCTGGTCTTACTCTTTTTCTGGACTATGTAGTGGCTTAACTGGTTCTGGCCTACTTGCTTGTCTCCCATTCAGGACTGTCCCCTGTAGGTGATGTGGAGCGGGGTTCCAAGAGCTATCTGCGGAACCGCTATGGAGAGATCACGCCTGTGTACCGCAGGAACAGCCATCGGGAGGTACAGGCAGGCAGCCACGAGTACCCGGGCGAGGGCATCTACCTGCTGAAATTTGATAACTCGTACTCTCTGCTCCGCAATAAGACTCTGTTCTTTCACGTCTACTACACCAGCTGAAGAAGAGGGAAGGGGCAAGGATGGGCAGGCAGGTGATGGTGAGTGTAGCAGGCTGCCACCCAGCCCTGGTACTGCCCGATGGGCACTGCTGTGTGACAGAACGAAGGCGCAATTCTGCCAGCTCTTCTTCGGACACGAACTCATTTCTCCCCACGCCTTCCTTCCCCACTGTCCCGGGGAGAAAGGTAGTTGTGACTGCCTGGTTGTTCCCAGGCAGCTGCTCTTTCTCTAAAACTTTGGGAGGTCTGCTCCATGCAGGCATCGGGCTGGGCCTTCACGTCACAGCTGGCAATTGCCCAGAAGCCAGGTTCAGGTGGCTGTGGTTCTGGTCTGTTGTGCTGGTACAAAATGAAGCGAAAATAATCTGTTACTATTTTGTGAATAACTTTTCCAACTCTCCTGCTGCATCTGCATCACTAGAGGGCAGCTGTTAGCTTCAGTGAGCCAGAAGCACAGCTGGCTTGTCACTTAGCCAGGGTAACCCCATCACCTACCATCACTACAGGCACCAGCAGTCGGTGCTTCCTTCGCTCACGCGAGTGGGTGGGAGTGCAGCTGGCCAGCAGCAGCCCATGCTGCAGGGGCTTGGCGGTGCTACAACAGGTGGGCCCCAAATAGCAGTCACAGCTCATGTTTGAACAGGGGGTGGGAGCAGGGTGCACACCTCATAGTCCATAAGAAGGCTTTCCTACAGATTAAGAATTGGATGTTATATCTGTTGATTGTAGGCGTATGTAGATGATTAAAACCTCAGTGATTACCAAAAGTTTTCCTGTAATCCAGATGTGAAGCAGAAAATATTACTTACTGCCATGTTGAATGAATACAAAATAGTTGCAATACAACCAATAAATATACAGGAAATGTTTCTTAGTAGCAGCATGTTGGTTCACTGGTATTGCAAACATATGTAGCAAGGAAAAGGCTCCCAGAGAAATGCAGTTTGTCAGCTGCTGTTGCTGTTGCAAAGGTATTGTTAGGAAGTTCCCTGGCATGTTTTGGTGACTAGTGATGGTATTAGTTATCACCTTCTGCTTAAGTAGTGGCTGAGTTAAACAAGGAGAAGTTAATCCATCAGAGATGAATTTTAAAACATGTTTATTTGTAACTGTTGTTTATTTTAATACTTTTAACTTGAAATCGTTGTCTTTTCTAAGAATACTGCTGTATTTACATTTTGATACCTCTTTGCAGAGACACAAAATGACTTTCCATGGTAATACTAGAAAAGTTCTGAGTTTTATTTTTAAATCATCCAGGTAAAGCACCTCTACTTGGTCCATTCCTTCTATTGAGAGGAAATGACGGACAAAATTATTTGGGGTAGTTAAAGCCAAAGATTTTGCTCTCGTAGGAGGGCTGCATATTTCCTGTTAAGGGTATATTGTAATGCTGTGCCATTTGCTCCATATTCAAGCTCTTACTTTTAACTATCTCTGCTTACTGATTCACTACCCTGGAGCACTTAGTAGGTCAAAATGGTAAGAGAGGGAGCAGTCAGTACAGTAGAGCAGCTCGAGCTGGGAGCAGGAGGAGTGGAAATTGCAAGAGCGCTGCTTGGAGCACAGTGGCTTTCTGGGGGAGTGGGCAAGGAGCAGAGCTGTTGCTGCTTTGGGCCCTGAGATGGGGAGAAAACAGCCACTTTCCTCAAAAGAGAGAGTGTGTGTACCAGGATGAGGGAGAACTGCAAAGCTGCCTTATCAAGCAGGTCAAGCACAGAGAGACAGAGCAGTAGGGCTTGGTATCTGTCAGAGCAAGATGCTCTTTCATTTAGCAGCTTGGAGAGGGCTGTTCCTTCCTTTAACCTCTCTTGGATGAAATGAAAAACCATCCTGTGGCCTTTCTACAGCATTGAATCAGGCCTGAGCAATTTAGGTAAGGTGTTTGGTTATTTTTTTCATCCTTTGTGTATCAAGTTCCTAGATATTGCTGATGGAGTGCCACACTTCACTTCTAGCAAAGAAGCAGTAGTATGTTTGCTGACATAAAACATCAATTTAACAACATTTCCTATTTGGTGTGTTGTGTATAGACTAGGGAATGAGAGGCTGGAGAGCAGCACTGCAGAAAGGGATCTGGGGATCCTGGTTGATGGCAAGTTGAACATGAGCCAGCAGTGCCCTGGCGGCCAGGAGGGCCAACCATGTCCTGGGGGGCATCATTGCCAGCCGGGTAAGGGAGGGGATTGTCCTGCTCTACTCTGCACTGGGGCAACCTCACCTCAAGTCCTGGGGACAGTTTTGGGCACCACAATATAAAAATAACATTAAGCCATTAAAGACCATCCAGAGGAGGGCCACAAGGATAGTGAAGGGTCTGGAGGGGAAGCCACATGAGGAGTGGCTGAGGTCACTTGGTCTGTTCAGCCTGGAGAAGAGGAGACGGAGGGGAGACCTCATCGCAGCTTCCTTGTGACGGGCAGGCACTGATCTCTTCAGTCTTGTGACTAGTGACAGGACTTGAGGAAATGGCATGAAGCTGAGTCAGGAGAGGATTAGGTTGGATTTCGGGAAAAGGTTTTTCACCCAGATGGTGGTTGAGCACTGGAACAGGCTCCCCAGGGAAGTGGTCACAGCACCAAGCCAGAGTTCAACGAGTGTTTAGACAACACTTTCAGGCACATGTTCTGATTTTTGGGGTGTCCTGAGACACAAGTTGGACTCAGTGATCATGATGGGTCTCTTCCAACTCAACATACTCTATGATTCTATGAAACTTTTGTACCGAGTCACTGAAAAACACCTTTAAACTATTTATGATCACACAGAAAACACTATGGGCCAATGCCGGAAGGGAGGTTGCACATAAAATACAGCAGTTGGTCATGTCCCAGAGCAATAAGATCAGCCACATACATGTGTGGTCAATACTGCCAGGGTTCTTCAATCTGTTCTGCAGGCTCTGGGAAAACTTGGTGGTGTTGAAACTCAGTGGTGAAGCTCTGCAGGACTGTTAGAGGAAATAAAAAAGAGCAATTATATTCTTTCTAGAGGTTTCACTAGGTTTTTCCTTACATTATTTTTTATGTTGTTAATTTGGAAAAAATAGCTCTGTTCATCACTCAATGCTTGTCATGGAAGTGCTTTTGTAAAAGTGGGTACAAGCTTAAGTCAATCTGTGAACTCCAAACTGTCACAAGTTTATGGAATTTCACTTAGTTCCATTACCTAAAAGACTGCATCAGGTAGAATCTTACAGTAGAGGATCAGACTAATAATTTTCTTCAAACAGATGATGTAGGAAGGAAAAGATACCAACAACAGGAAAATGGCAAGTTTATTTAGTAAATGCTTTAACAACACAAGCCAGTCTCTGAAAATAAGGTCAGTGCTGGAATTAACTGCCCCAAATTGTCAGGAGCTGGGAGTATATATACTTCTTTTTCACCTTCAGAGGTCTTATGAGAAAGAGGGGAAAAGGTCTGCATTCTTACAAATTATGGTCTCTATCTATCAGATACACACTGTAATAGCTGATGTGAAGCAGGAAAATCTAAGGAAGTGCAATAATTCCCCCTCAGACAGAAATTTCAAAAATTCTCAAAAAAAACCCAGGCTCTTTAGGCCTTTAGACTGAGAAAAGTGTTTAAGTAAGTGGTTTTAAGAAATGAGATTTTCTTATGGGCTGTTTTATAAAAGAAATAAACATTTCGTTAAAAGTTTATTGAAACTGTCATTGCTAATAAAATCTGAATTACTGAAACCTCTAGAAACACTGGAGAAGCACAGTAACAGATTAATTATATTTTGCACAACTATTCATACAATATAGTAATAATTTCTTAACAAGCTGATAGCCAAACCCAGCAGTAGCAGTTGAGTGTTATGAGGGCAATTCTGCAACTCAGGCCGCCTGAGTTACCCATCACATTCTGCAATTGACAGTATCCTTTCATAACAGCTTCTGGTTTAAAGGAGAGTTGAGTTAGAAAAACAAATCACAAGCAAATATGTTTGGGGATTTTACTCCCCCATCTTTTCTAAAATACTGGTTTGTGAATAATGAAAGTTACTGATTAAAAATGGGACAAAGAGATTGATGAAGCAGCATTCAGACAGCAGGCATCAGTCATGTCAGCTCACACACATACAGTCCAAAATACTTGGACAGACAAGGACTGTAAGGCAGGGCTGTGCCAGGAACATCAGAACTGACTGGGACATGGCTGCAATGTGCAACTCCTCCGCTGCTTACGGACTACAGTACATCCGTGCCTCATGAAGCACTACATGCAGCAGTAACTGGAATGTGCCCAGTTCTCCCCAGATGTTCTAAAGGCTGTTCTCATGACTTCCAGACCCATCCCCTCTCCCTTACCAGGTGTCCTGCACTCAGGTCAGTGCTGTGAACCAGATGTAACCCATTTCCTGCACACTCAGCCCCACAGGTGCAGCACCCCAGCCCGTGTAACCTGTCTCCCACACAGCCCTGCAGGTACAGCAATCTGGTCTAGTTGAAGGTGTCCCTGCCCATGGGAATGCAGTTGGAACTAAATGATACTCAAGGTCCTCTTCCAATCCAAACCATTTTATGAGTAAATGTGACAATAGTTTAACAAGATTTGATGGCAAGGTGTACTTAATTGTTTACTGCATAGAGAACAGGGTCAGACAAAACTGTTAGGGAGACCCTCTGCTGAGTCAGGAGGTTCAGAAAGGGCCCCCTTACTTTTTAAACTCTTTCTTGAGGGGAATTTATGTGTGGCTGGATCCAGACTTAGTCCCAGACTTGGCCAGCAGTTTACGTCTAAAGGATATTGTGCACAGTCAATTGTGTATCTCACTTAGCTAAGATTTCAAAATTTTGCATGATATTAAGCACTTAGTGAGAATTCCTTGGCAAGGAATCTCTCAGCCTCAAGAAGTTAACCCTAAGAGGCATCCCTAGTCAAGTGGAGAGCCTGGTGCACAGCCTGCTGCCATGCAGGATAGGGTAACAGGCCCTGGGCTGTTCACTATATAGAGTAAGATGATTGACTTACAGTCATATTTCCTTACAAGGCTGTATTTTGGGTTTCCTTGTGCCCAACTGGCCCTTAACTGTTGAGCAAAACTTATGGCCCTTAACTATTGTGTTCTTATCTGTCTTCTCAGAGTCCAACTTAAGCTAGATACAGTCCTCCTGACCACCACTGGTGGCTGGCTGTTGCTCAAGCAGAAAAGAGAGGGGAGAGCACACTGTCACCCTAGGCACTAAACAGAAGATGGAATAGACCCTTCAGTCTGACCACAATGTCAGCATTGCCCCACTCAATGGTTGCTGTTGGTCCTTGGCTGTGAGATCTGCAGAACCCTGTGTGTATGTGCTGGTTAACATATGATGCACTATTTGGCACCTACTCCATTTCCTAATTAGTTTTTATTTATGTTGAAGTGAACTCTGACTTGTATGTACAGGAGATATTGCAGAATTACTGATCCTCAGCTGCACAGCTTGTTGCAGGCTAGTGGGTTATCTCAGTTTAAAACTCTATACTGTGGCCTCCCTGTTGCTAGCTTGCAGCTACTTCCCCCTTCTGTCTGTTGCTCATAATAAGGTTTGAAATACATTTTGTCATGTTTTAAAAGATTAATAAGGCCTGCCTTACAACCAGTTTTGATCACTTGCTGACACATAAATAGTATGTGCCAGTTTTCAAGCCATTAGTTAATGGTTTTTGTTAAGATAAATTGCACTGTAGATGGCAAACCTATTGTTCAGTTCTTGCTTTCTGAAGTGTGGACCAATCTTCAGTAAGGTTCAGGTCACTCTTTTGGAACTGTGCCTGTCCACCTGGTCTCATTGACTTAAGCCCAAAAGCAGCACTGAATGTGGAATCTTATCCCAATGAGTATGTGCCCGGTGTGCAAATGCAGCCTGCCCACAGAGAGGCCTGCTGCAGTGGAACTGAAAGCATTTGATGTGTGTTGTTCCACTGCTTAAGTTTCCCAGAAATATCTGATATCTGTTACAAACACAAGATAGTTTTAGGAATATTTAATCTGCAGGAAAGCTTCATGGTTGTACAGGATTTTGTTTATTTTCTTGTATTTCCACATTATACAAGTATGTTGTTTCTCAGCTCTTTAAATAGCGTTCATTATCCAAATGACAACTTCTTTTTGGGAGGATATACAGTTTTTATTAATTTTCTGATAAATCCAATAGCTTGGCTGTGCGGCTAGTGATTAACAGCAACCATTCCCATTCAATATCAAACCTACAGTTGTTTCAATGAAATAATCTTCTTTTGCATGCTTACTTTTTTCAGTTTGGTGTATTTCCTGGATTTGTATTGAATCCTGCTGGCTGGCTTAGGCAGTTATGGAAACCCTTCTTATTTAAATAGAGATCTTTGGAATTAGACCCTGAGTCAAGAAAGAATAATAAATTTAAAATGCAGTTGCACTTCAGAGAGGGAAATTAATCCTTGGGAAAGGAAAATTTCTTCTTTGTTTCTGTGGAAGGAAGATTTCAAATAGGTTTTTAAAATGTGTTTCTTTTCTGTCTAAATTGTGTCTAGAAATTCAGAAAGCTAAATCACAGAAGAAGCTTCTTTTCCATTTTTGGTTTGCTTTTGTGAAAGCACAAAATTGTTTTCCATTTTGTTTTGAATATAATTTAGATCTAAATAAAATTGACATGTTCAGACAGAGATATATCCTGTAGCAAAGGACTTGTATAGGTGTTTAGTTATAATAATGGCACTAATCTGTTGGACATTTTTTATGTCAGAGAAGGTAATAAACTCTCAATTGTTTTCTGTTTTTTGCTTTAGGTGTAATGTAGCAGCAGGAGTTTAAAATGTATGTGGTTTACTGAGAAGAGAGAGTTAAAATTGCTTAAATCAAGGACCACTACTGGTACTGATTACATTTACTCAGACTCCTTGGAGGCCTGTAATACATGTTCTCAGGAAAGGTTACTGGGGTCAGACACGGGCTTGTAGCAAATTAATGCTTGGGACCCATTTAATATGCATGAACAGGAAAGATGAGAATGTGTTAAGAGGAAGAGCTTAGTTGCCTGACTTCGGGTGCTAAGAAAGTCGAGTTACTATGCACTGAGTGTAGAAGGCAGCCACGTGCCTTTCTTTGTGGCTCTACCCTGTCAGCTTGTCTCCTTGTAGCTGTGTGTGCATGTAACCTCCATCTATGGCCTGCAGTGGGTCAGTTGTTGTGGTGCTGGACCTGGTGAGGTGGGTTTGAGATAAACCTTATTACAGGTCTAGTTGCTGAAAGATTTTGTTGTTCTTGTGGGGAATTAGGGTAGAGAATGAATCCCTAAATGAGTTCACTTTCATCCCCACTGCTTATACTCTTCCTTCTTGTCTCACTACCCCTATTAAAGCCACTCCACAGAGGATTTATCACAAGGTGCCTTAGGAACAAAGAGCATGTCTGAAATAAGAACCATAGGTGTCATTAATACAAGAGATTTCTTCTTATTTCTCTGCCCATTTGGGTAGGAGGTGGTACTTGCTAAGGTCTGGCATGGAGAGCCCCTCCAGGCTGTTCCTGGAGATCTAATCTGTTCATAGACTGCCTTGTTACTGTAAGATGAGTAATACAATGGTGTTTGAGTTTCCTGGTGCCATATGTTCTTTGCCTTCATATGCTGCTGTCAGATGTCTAGGAACACCAGAGGAGTACTCCTTTTGATATCCTGACACTAAACCCAAGGACCAGAGGAACACTAGACAGATACAGAGCAGTGTTTCTTATGGCCATTCATAATTTTCTCTAAAAAGAGCATCGAAATCCAGAGTTGTGAGTGGTGTGTGCTTATGCATATTGAGGCTGGATGAGAGACCAAAGCAACCAAGTTTTTGTTTAGGTTTTTTTTTTTTATTTCTACAAGTGTAAAAGAAAAGACTACTTGTCACATCCAATATTTTCCCAGATATGAGAAAAGGAGAATGTCATGTAGATGAATGAGAACTTCACAACTGGCAGAATGAAAAGCTGGGAACTGATTGTCTTAAATACATTGCTAATTAGACTGTGAAAGAAGCCAGGAGTCAAAGTGCTAAGGCATTTATCTAAAGAAGTTGATTTGCAGTAAATACCAATAAAATAAAGTTTTAGAAGATACGTAAAACAGCAGAGTTCAAATGTATATTGCAATGAAGAGAGTTTTCTGTGGGGATATTCCACATTTGTCTGGGGAGAGTCTCTGGCTACTTATTCTGAAACTGTGGTGCTGTTGCAGCTGAAGGTGCATCAGGCCAGGTGGATGGTGGATCTGAGTCCCCTTGGCTTTTCTAGGTTCCATTCTGGATTTAACATGTTGCTTTCTCAGAATCATCATACATTAAATGTAGCCTTTATTGGGAAGGGAGAGAGGAAGAATCTTCTGATCCATCAGTGAGGGTCATCTGTTTTAAACCTGTCTGGACTGGTGAGTCAAGTCCCTTGGGCAAGAAGCAGGATGCCGGCCGCAAAGCTCAGAGCTAAGGAGACCTTGCCAAGTAATGACCTTGATGTTTAGGAGCTGTGTTTGGAAATGATAAATAGATGGAGATGGTCTGCCTGCAACCTCCAGGATGCCCTGGGGACTGCTCTCCTCAGAGGGAAGCAGGCTCCTTTCCACTCACAGCTCCAAGCCATTAGCACAGGCTTTCAACAGGGAGCACCTTGTAGCTGGTCATACCTTTTTCAGACCTATGTTCTTGTGAACTGTGATGGTTGTTTGTCAGTCCTTATCTATGTGATGTGAATATTTTTGATGTCCTGTGATTTAAAAATTGAGTTCTCAGCACCAACTGTTTGCTTTTCATGTGCTCACCAAGAGGTGAGTTTTGAATAGAGAAGAGGATATTTTAACAAAATGTGGCACTGGCCTCTTTCTGAAGGGCATGTATGAAGGCTATATTTATAGTGTACTTGCATTCCTTCTACAACTGGTTTGTATTGTTTATATTTGATGTGTTGTGGTTGATTTGTAATAATATATTGAAACTTATTCCCTTTAAATAAACTTTTCACTATGCAACCAAGAACTTTGTCTTCTGTTTAAAACAGGTGAATATCTTGATATGAAAAATTCAACTACAGACCTTCCAGCAAAAGAATGCAGTTAGTTTTAGGAGCAAAGAAGAGGCAAATACTCAAAATGTACTTCGCAGTGTACAGGAGATTCTGATTGCAAATGGACAGGAAAATGCTCTGCTGTCAGCTCATGATGAGGGTTCCAGCCAGGAAATTTTTTGTCTGTTAAAATGACTTCCTGGAATATTTTTCTTGAAATTGTACTGAATGCTTGAGGAATTGGAGAGGAACAAGCAAGTAGCCAAGCTTATATAATGGACATAGGTAGAGTTCGAATACTTTACCCTCCAGTTCTTCATACTGGTACTTGTCACCTCCATTTGCAGAGATCCCCTAGCTCCTTTGTTACTTCAGCTTTCAATCTGGAGGATTGAAAAACATCTCTTCAGTTACCAGGCACTCATTAAATTGTCTAGAGAAAAGTGTTTGCCCTTCATAGCTCCTCACAGCTGCTTTGCCCATATACTACAAAGGCTCTATTTACATGTTCTGAAAGAAGCACCTGCTGGTCAAAATGAGGAATGATGCCTGCAGCTGGATCATCCTTTCTCACCTATCTCATTTTAAGTTTGGCAGGACAAGTGCTGCAGAGGTTCAATTCGCTGTTCTAGTCCAATGTTCCCTTAGAGCACTTTTATAAACTAATTGATGGGCAGGAGCAATCATGAACCAAGTTGATCCAAAGGACAGATGATTCTGCCAAGTTAAAGATGTTTCATTGCATTTTAAGAACACCAAAGAGAAACAGTGCTACAGCTACTTAATTACCATGCACTCACTATGCATCCTTGTGCTTGGCTCAGGCATATGGCCAAGAGGAAAACTAAGGAAAACAGCAGGGATGCAGGGAAGTGCTGCAAAAATCTCACATTAGTTCTTCCCATCCACCCCCACTCTGCCACTCCCCTTGCCCCTGCTGTGGATGGGCTGCAGGAGGAGCACTCTGATCGTGAGGTGCTCTGTGAAGGCTTTGCAGCAGGCTTTGTTGCCTCTGCCAGGGAAGTGGCTCTTCCCTGTTTCAGGTGAATAAGCCTTTAAGCTTAGCAGAGCTACTCATTGTTATACAGGTGGTATCAGTTACCCAGTGGAGCCTCTGTAGTAACACACGCAACACACGTGTAATTAGTAAGGAGCATCTACCACCATCCTGCCTTCCTTTGAGACGAGCCCTGACTGCAGAGTAAGAGAAGCAAGATTCACATCTGCTCTTTTTCATGAAGGCTATAAGAAATGTGTACAGATACAATCATTTAGGAATTGACAAGCAAATTATCCCTCTCTGGAAAGGGTCATGTGGCTTGTAGAAATGGTGAATGGCTGGAGCACAAGTTCTTTGAGAAGTGGCTGAGGATGCTGGGGTTGTTTAGGCTGGAGAAAAGAAGGCTCAGGGGAGACCTCATTGCTCTCTACAACTACCTGAAAGGAGGTTGGAGCCAGGTGGGAATTGGCCTCTTCTCCCAGGCAGCCAGTGGTAGGATAAGAAGACAATCTCAAGCTGTGGCAGGGCAGGTTTAGGTTGGACATTAGAAGGAATTTCTTCACAGAAGGGGTGATTAGATACTGGAACGGACTGCCCGGGAAGGTGATGGAGGCACCGTCCCTAGAAGTGTTTAGGGAAAGACTGGACTGTAGTGCCCATGTCTAGTTGACAGGGTGGAGTTCGGTCATTGGCTGTTTCGATGATCTCGGAGGTCNAGGTGCGGCCCGGCCCGGCCCCGCGGGCGCAGCCGGTCCCTGTCAGGGTTGGGCTCCCCCGCGGGCCGGGCACCTGCACGCTGTGCCCTGGCCCTCGTTTCTGGAAATGCCGCTGCCCACCTGGCTGCGCTGCCCCAGCCCTTGGCGGCTCTCCCTTCCCACCGGTAGTTTCCTTCACTGCGTCCTTGCTTGGTTTCATCTTTAAACGGCACAAGCCCTCTCCTCTCGCCCTTCCCAGGCATAAACATGTTTTTAGGTGTTTTCATATATTTTTTTACCTTTTATTTTACTCCTTGATTACTGTCTCTCGTTCTTCTTCCATCCCCCTGCAGCCAGTCCAGCCAGATGGGTTTCCAGGCGTGGCTGCCCCTGCCATTGCCAAAGCAGCTGGTGGTGTTCGGGCTGGGAGACTGGAGCTGTTACTCTCCGGACACAACCATCGCAGTGGATGTGCTGGTGTCCCCAGGCGTCGCACCACAGCGGGTCGGCACGCTGGAGCCCACCCGCAGGTTACAGCAGGGGCTGCCAGGGTGTCAGGAGGGGCATCCTGGAAAAGCTTTCTGATCTCTGGTGCTACCTGATTCTGCTGGTGTTATCCAAAAGCTGCTCAGGCCTGCTGGTCCTCCACCATGGTGTTTCTCTCTAGTGAAGACTGCAGCTTCCTTTTGGCTGCTTTCAGGGTTGGATCTCTTTTGGCTTTGGGCTGCTATAATCTACTATGTGAGCAGGAATTTTGCCCTGGTCAGCGTCACTTGTGGGCTGAAAAGCCCATGGTCCCTTGTGCAGGTCTCTGGTGTGGGAAGATGACTGGAGAACAGATATTTTCATGGCCTCGTTGAAAGAGATGGACAAAGGCAACCCTGTGAGGCTTGTCCTGACTGTCAATGGACAGGTAAAAGAATTGACACTCTCCTCTCTTCCTGCCCAGGGTCCCAAATGTTGTCACTTCTGAGCCCCAGAACCTCCTCTCCCTGCTCTCCTTTTCCTTCTCTGCTACTCCATGGTAGAGCTGACAAGCATAGATCTGTTAATGCACGTCTATGCTGAGCCTGAAACCTCTGTGATGCTCCAGGCCTATCCTCTGAACACAGTTTTGCCAGAACACCTTGTGTGTTGCAGGAGATGGGCAGCAGACAGCTGTTCACTTCCAGTTCTACTCTCTCCTGAGTCTTTGGTGCTTACGTACTTGTTTTACCTTGAGCTGAAGCCAATGGATTTTCCTTTTCCTTGTTTGTTTTGTTGGTGTGGGAGATGGAGGCAGGTTATTCCATTGCAGGGAATCTGTCCCTTGCAAGACATGTTTTTGCTCATCCTTTTTGTGGACGGAGGCTAGCACACTTAGGTCCTTTTATTCTGTCACTGTTTCTGCTGCAGCTGCTCCGAGGTGTCTCCAGCAGTACACCTGCCCATCCCTTCCTTGTACCAGAGACCACCCAGTCACCAGTGCTCCCAGCAGATGATAGGCCCCTTGGCCAGGACCTGGAGGATCCTACTGGGGTATGTGTATTTTGGAGCTGCCCTCTTGTTATTTCACCTTTTTCTTAGTATCTTCTCCCTCATCAGTAGCCATTCAGTTAATGTCTAGCTGAAACATTTGCTGCCATTTTTTCAGTGGAGATATGGCTAAGCAAATTCTGGAGCCAAAGTTTCTCTTGTGCTGAAAAAAGGTATATTCTCTGTTGAAATGCCTTTTGAATTTAGTAGTCCTTGGTGGGATGATCAGCTTCATTCCTAGTACAGATAGCCTTTTTGCCCTTCCATATTCTAGCTGTGCCCAGCAGCCAGCAGTCTGAAAGCCAGCCACAGCACACAGCAGCAGATAGCTGCATTGCTCAGCACCTGTTTGGCAGCTGATACTGATGGCATGTTGGCCCTTGAAACTCAGTGGGAGGATAAGCCTGAAAACAGTTACCACATCTCTGGCCCAGTATGATGCAATTCACAGTAGCCTCAGGTATCTTTCTTCAGGGCTGATTTGATGGGGACTCATGTCACAGGTTAAGAGTCAGAGCTCAGAGGTGGCTGCCAGAGCATCCAGGCCTGTGAAAAAGGACGTCCAGCCACCACTGAGGACCCTGGAGGTACCCTGTGCCCTGAAGTCACCAGCTGGCAAGGTGGAATCCAGTGAGGCCTGGAGGAAGAGTCCTGACCAAGGACCACCAAGAGTCCATTCCAAAAAGCCCAGGAAAGTTTTGTTTGAACCCACAGCATCTGAGAGAGATCTCGATGAAGAAGGTAACTCTGGTAGCTTCCAACTTTATTTTACAGGTCTTGTCTGAATGATCTGTCAATGCTGCTAGGCCACAACTTCCCAGTCCATTTCTCTATATACCTCCAAGGCATGATGGGCTTGTATGTTTGGCTTTGAAATACTGAGAATGCTCTTTATTCCTGGATCAGCTGCTTGATGAGCTTTTGCCTGTTGGGAAAAGGCCAGAAATAGAACATGGGATATTCTTAGTGCCAACACTTTGTACTGTGACATAATGCCTATCTTTTCATACAAGTAAACGTGTTTTATAAATAGGCAAATATTGTTAACCTTGTTTTACAAAAGGGTAAATTGAGGCACAAGAAAGTTACCTACTGTGATGTTCTGTAACCTCTCATTAGTCTGTTTGCACCCCTACTAAGAGCATACCACTTGGTCCATAGAAGACATTGGTTATTATTACAATACGGAGAATATGAAAAGGAATATATATATATATATGCAATTAGTATAATTGTACTGACTTTTGAGTAGTGAGAAGGTAACTGCCAAGGGGTTTGGAAACAAAACCTTAGGCTTCTGGAGTGAGAATTCCAAGTCAGCTCCAGAGTGTGACCAAATTTATGTATAAGCGTTTTGCAATAACTTAGTGGTCCTCATAAGAAATTACTTATTGGGACTTGGCTTTCTTGTCATAAAGGCAAATACAGCTCCATCATAAAGTTGTTTCTGCTGCAGGCAGTGTGAGAAGGGGGGAAACAAACTTCGATCAGAGGGGTAAAATGCAATGGTGACAGCATTTGGCAGTCAAAGGAAGTGTGCCCTGCTCTTACCTATCTTCTGCATTTCTTCTGATGAGACTTAGTTGATGATTCTTGGTCTTGCACCTTGTTTGTTGCAGTGAGGTAGCTTTGTGGTGGAGGTTGGAGGAAGGAAGGTCAAAGGGCTCCTACACAGTGGAGCTGAGCACTTTCCACATTATGTCTGCTGGCTGCTTTATGGGGCCATCTCTGTGTTCCCTCTGCAGATCTGGCGGTGAAGGAGTTGCAAGGTGAGGATTTGGTTCCTAGACCCTGATTTGTCTTTTCAGTCACTCAGTGATGATATTCCTTCCCTTCAACGTCAGAAGCCTCTCATGCTTCACCCTGTATCTCCCCAGTGATCAAGAATAACAAGTAGGTTGTGTGTATACCTGTATGTTCCTCTTCATGCAATTGCCATCAGTACAGGTGCTTCCAGTACTGTCAGGCTCTCAAATATGTTTCTTTAGCCCCTCTGAATCTCAGGCACACCTCTGGGTACATAGTTCTTTGAGGGAAAAAGGGAAGATATGAAATAGACTTTAATTAAAAAGTATCTTTTTAGCTTGCTCAGCCAACTACAGGGGCCTGGGAGGGGAAAGGAGGAGGAACAGAGCAGCACACGGAATACCTCTGGAAACAGCTCCAAGCTTCTGATTGTTCTATCTTAGGCACTGACAAGCTGTCCCTGGGTAGCCCTCCCTCACAAGGAGTAGCGTGGGGTGGGTAGCACAACTGGGAAGTCACTTCTGGAGATGGGGTAGTAAATGGGGGACATTCAAGCCTGTCTAAAGTGGCAGCCTGAATGCATCCTACATCCAGCTACTCCTTGCTCCTGAGGTCTCTCTAAGTACAGCAATTACTCCCTTGAGCCAACTGAAAATACTCCTCAGGAAGGTAAGTCTTTTTCCCCTGCAGAGGAAAGGGACCAGGGGCCCTTGCTTTACCATTTCCTCTCTCTGAGCATTCAGGTGGCTTGTTCTTCCCAGCAGGGAAGGGAGCTGAGGGTGTTTTGTCTGACTGCTCACAGGCCTGTGCTCTTCCCTCCCCAGGCAGTCCCAGCCCTCGGTGGTGCCATGCCATGTGCCTCTGTGACCTGGGGACAGCTGTTCTCATTGGTGGAGAAGGTGTCAATCAACAGTCCTGCAGGGATGCTCTCTGGAAGCTGGAAATTGGTGGGGACTTTAGGGCTGTCAAAGGCAATGGGGACAGTGGGACTCGAGGATAGCTCATGCAGATGGGAGGAGATACTTGGACATCTGTGCATATGGAGGGGACAGCAAAGGCATCACATCTAGCATGTCACCAGGCTGAGCTGACAGCACAGAGGGCCTTGTGAGGCTCTGGGATTGTACTTGAGAGCCCTCTAGGAGCTAAGCTACAAGTTCTGGGAAGAGCTGGGGGAATTTTAAGGGGTAAAGGCAGCAGTGCGGTTTGCAGTCTGTGTGTGGTCACTGGTGGGGAAGTGTGAGATACAATTCCAGTGCCTTGTGTCTTTCTGCACCTCACTGGTCTTCTCTTTCACCATGCTATTCCCCTTCATTCCTTACAGAAACAATTCTGTATGAACTCCCTCTAGCCCTGAATCAAAGGAGAGGAGGAGATGAAGGGAGCAAGCTTTTGAGTAAAGATTTTATGGCATATTCTTTAAATCTAGAGAAATTAAGAGCATTTTTGAACTCCCATACCATGTGTCCAATGTTGCTCCCACAGACAATGATTTATGGCTTCCAGTGGGTTTCCAGCTACAAAATGCCATGCCATCATGCTTGCATGGTCACACAGCTACCTATGACCCTGACACCAAGCGTATCTACATCTTTGGGGGCATAAGGGAGGACAAAGACTACAGCAGCATCTACATTCTGGATACAGTCACCTGGAAATGGCTCCTTGTGGCTGTGAGTACTGCATCTCTTCCAAGACAAAAGTGCAGGAGGGGTGGCAGGTTCTGCCTGAACATGGCAGTCGATGTGCCCATGTCCTTAGTCCAGCAGTCTTGGTCCACTGTTGCTGAGATGCATAGTTGGGTTTGACACGTATTAGGAGGCTGTGTTGGAAAGCCACATGCTGAACAGAAACCAGGAGCTGCACCCATAATGAATGATGCAATGTGAAAAAATGGTTGCTACAGAGGGCTGTGTCTGACCAAGCCCAAGGCTGGGAGGTACTCCACAAGCAGCAGAGGGAAATGGCTTCTCATTTTATATGGTGCCATTTGAGAGCAGCACCAGATGCTGAGGTGAAGATCTCAAACTGGGGACTGCTCTGAGCACAGCAGAATTCTGAGCCCCAGCATGGGACAATCCGTCTCTTTCCTGGCTAAAGCACAAAATGGCTTTTACAGAGTAAACCTGGATGAGATCTTTCTGTTCCTTGACATCTTCTGAGGAAGGTGTGGGAGGTTGACTTCCATCTCCTATCAGAGCATTCTGGTGGTGTAGAGCATGCAGAGAATATACTGTCTGCCTGTGCAGCAAAGATCTGGCTGGGGAGCCAATAAAGTGAAAATTGAGACTTGTCAAACTCACTGCATGATGTGGGTCCCTTTCCTATGGGTCATGCAGCAAATAATGCACTTCTTGTAACAACTATATATTGAACTTTTTCTAGGCTAAAGGGAGGATACCAGTGCTCACCTACCACAGTGCAACTATCTACCACAAGGAGCTCTTTGTTTTTGGAGGAACTTTCCCCAGAAAGGCATCGTTGGCAGTTGCACCCTGCAGCAATGTGCTCTATGTCTTCAATCCAGAGCATGAAATTTGGTACCAGCCCATTTCAGAAGGGGAGAAGCCTCTGCCTAGGCTTGGGTGAGAGTGCTCTAATTCCAGCTATCCAAAATAGTGCAAGAAACCTCTGCTCACCTTCCTTCCCACGCCAGTGTGATTTCCTAAATATTAGGTGATTGTTCTCCACCATTTACTCCGTAAGATAGGGCTGTGTTTAGAGCAATGTGACTCAGTACCTCCTGTTATGAATCCTGATGGGATTCTGTCCCTGGGCTGCAGTGGCTGTGGGTAGAGGCAGGTGTAGACTGAAGCTATGACAGCCCAGCAGAAGAGGCCAAGGCTAAAACTGAAGTTTTGGGAACTTGCTGTTTTATTCATTTGCTTTCTCTCTGCCCAGGCATTCAGCTACTCTATTGAAAAACAAGCTGCTGATTTTTGGGGGTCGGAGGACTTCTCTCTATCTCAGTGACATGCACATTCTGGATCTGGGTAAGAAAGTCTGTGCCATTTGGCTGCCTTGGGAAGGTCTGTTCCAAGACAGGGACTTGGGGGTGAGGTGTGCTCAATGGAAAAATAGCAGTAACATTATACAAACTCTTGACTAGGCAATGGAGATGAAAAACTATGGGTTAAAAAAAACCCTTTCTGGGGCAGTAAGGGAGGGGATGAAGAAAAAACAATGGCTTTTTTGGAAAAAGTTGGGTAATAGAGAAGGCAGGTTGTTGATGCAGCGGAGAGCATGTAAGGTTTTGTCTAGTTATGAGGTGGAGGTTTTTGGACATTTCACCTGCCTTTTCTTTGGCTGTCAGGTTTCATGGAGTACACACCAGTCCCTCTCCTTGCAGGACAGCCTTCTGCACGTTGGTAAGATTCTGTTGCAGACCCAGGAGCTATCGTCTTCTGTCATTTCTCTTTGAAGCCAGGTTTAAACAGTGCTTGTGATCAGACCCAGCTGCATATCTCTGTCCCACTAGGCAAAATACAGTGGATCTTTGCTGTGGGGCTGGGAATTCCTGTGCTGTCCTTGTTGATGCCTGCATGGTGTGGGGGGATATTCCTTAGTCTCCCTGGAAATCTGCCTTTCAGGCTAGGGTAAGTTTTCTGACGTGCTAGTAAACTGTATTGCCTGCTGTTTGGTCTTCACAGTGCCTGGGACGTACTGTGCCACACAAAGGAAGAAACTCCTGTACCAGGACTATGCTGTTCCTAAAAGGACAGAACTGCTCACTAGAACAATGATTTAAAGCAGTGCAGAGCCCAGCTAGCCTGCTATCTCACCCCACAGAGCAAAGCATAGGAGTTTTGATAGCTCCTTGTGAGATAATGAGTTGCTCTTCAGGCCTGATCATGGTCTGATCTGCAGAGGCAGACAAACATCTCTTTTAGGGTTATTCTGCAAGTCAGGGCAGAGAGAAGCAGAAGTCAACTTTCTTCCTGCAGCTTAAGCCCCCAACCTCCAGATCAAGTCTGTCCATCCCTGCCCATTGCTGACTGAGGCCATCCCAGCAGGTTTTGTTGTAGTCACCATTTGACTTTGCTTTGGTCACAGTTTTCATGCAGCTCTGGCTGTGTCGGACCAGAAGGTACTGATCAGTGGAGGCTGCAATGCCAAAGGAGCCTTGCATGATGCCTTTGTTTTCCACCTAGGTGAGTGACTCTCCTGCCCTGTTTTGATAGCTGAAGGTGACTCTGGGGCTACAGTGGTGTTTCTGAACACCTAGTCTAGTCCATTTGTCTCATCCTTTGCACTAGGAACAGGCTTGTCAATATTGATAGCCCCTTTCTATTTCAGATACTCTCTCATGGAGCACAGTGATCCACCATGACCTCTGCTCTGTTCCCCGAGCTGGCCACACATTGCTTGATCTGACTCCTGCCCACTTGATGGATATGGACAAGGAGAACAAAGAGGAGCAGAACCTGCACACGGTGTTGGTCTTCGGGGGCTCCAACTGTGCTGGGACCTTTTATAACAGCACAGTCAAGATCCAGCTAGACCTAGGATAATGCATGATACTCAGAATGAGCCTGAAGAGCAGGGCTGTTCACCAGCCTAAATATAGATATAGATGGCAATAAATGAGTCCAAGCAACATAGCAGTCCAGGTATCTGTATGTAGACGAATGCCACCTTTGTAAAGTCTGAAGGCCACGAGTATTGTTCTCTTAGGGTACCTGATATACAGTATCTGGGTTCAGGTGCCAAAACATTCAGTGGGATCTCAGCTGAGTCTGCACAAGAACACAGACACAAGGTTATGGGTTCCCTTCTTGTCCTACTGGTTTTAAGCTGGAATTCCCAGGGTGCTTTCAGCTTTGAAGGTGATTCAGGTATTTGGTTTCATTTGGGATGAGTGGAATGGGATCTACTCCTGCTATTTGGAAAGTCCTCATAGTAAAAGTACAGGCATGATTCTGGTTTGGAGAGAATCTGGGGTGGGATTCCCTTGGACAACAGTCTGCAGCTGAAGACTAGGAAAACACCTAGAGCAGTATCTGAGGATGGGAAAAAGAAGATAATATTTTCAGTGTAGGGGAGAGAGCTGGCTGTGCCTTGCTGTCTATGGCACAGTCACCTAGCTTTGCTCTGGGCAGACCTTTTATGAATTCCATGCGACTGCTCTTGTTATTGCAAGGGGTAACAGAGTTGCTGACCTGGCTCCCTCAAGACCCCAACAAGGGTTAAGCTATCTTCCATCAGAGACTAGATCTCATTGTTTATATCCATGGAACTGATGACTGTGCTGTGGCTCTGAGGCTGCTGTAAGGATAAGCACACTGTGTACACTGATTCCCTGATGCTCTTTATGTAGATGGTAGAAAGAAGTAGCCCCTGTGGGGAATACAGAATTGGCTCGATGCCTCACAGTTGTTTGTGGCTGCATTCCCCAACCCAAAGCCATACAGAGGGAACTTCTGCTTTAATCTGCTTCATGGAGATAAACTAGATATAAAAAACTAGTAGCTGCAGGTGTTCCAGCACAGGCATAGCTCCTGTAAGTCATCCATGCTATTTCCAGGTCCTCTGTCCATACCATCCAGATGAAAGGGAGACAATAGTACTAGGGATTCCTACTGGCACTGAAGTCCTACTCAAACTGTAGGTGTTGTCTTCTTTATCACACCAGCTTTCTAGATTTAATGAGTAGAAAGGCTTCAAGCTCGCAGCTCTGCAGGAGTATCTGGCTGCCGGGAAGGGTGGCTTATTTTGAAGGCCTCTAACTCCAAGAGAGCTTTATTTATTCTGGTTATTGTGGGATATGGACCCATGTCCACTTTGAATCTGCAACAGGAAAAGAGTTTGTGAAGCATTATGAGTTGGAGAGCCAGTGCAGCAGTGAGCAGAAGTGCAGAGCAGTGTGATAGGCCTGCCTAGTGTGGGAGAATCTCACAGGCATTTACACTAACAAAAAAGGTTCATCCTTGTAGGTTTAAAAACAAATTCTAGAAAGATTAATCAGTGTCTGGAGAGGTTGTAAAGTCTCCTTCTCTAGAGATACTCAAAACCCAGCTGGATGCAATCCTGTGCCACTTCCTCTAGCAGGGAAATTGGACTGGATGCCCTCCAGAATTCCCTTCCAACCCCAATGGTTCTGTAATTGTGTGATCTTCACCGGGCTTTTACATAATGTGCAGCACAAGGTAAGAAGACACTGCTTTTCCTGGGAATCATGCAGCCACTACTTGTATGGGTTTAAGGCTTTAAACAAATAAAGTCTGATTAATCTTTTCTTCCTGTGTGCAGTGTAAGAATAGAGCAAACAGGGACAGAGAATGTGGAGTGTGGGCAACCTCAGCTTTTCTAAGGACATAGATCAGGTTTCCCCAGGGGCCTCTAAGAGAAGACTACAGCTCCTTATTTCCAAAAGAGACAGTATTTATGAAACAGGAAAATTCACAGAGAGAAGAAACCTAAGTGGATAGGGCAGGCAGAAGGGATACTTTCTAACAGGCACAAAGAGCAGCAGAAAGTAAGTTCTGACAGCCCAGCATAAGTAGGTGTGTTGAAGAACACCTCAAGCTTAGCCCTAATTACCTTTCAGCATTGGCAACTTGAGGCACTAAACACAGATCAGCCATGGAAACCTGCAAATGTAGAAGAGAAAAGGGGTTAGAGTAACTCAGAGCCTGTCCCATCACACTTCCAGCGGGGGCACGCTTTGAGACCCGCATAGAAATTATTTTATCAGCCACTACAGAGGAGTTGTCATGATGATCTAATTCTTTAATTCAGCATTAATAATACGGCAACAGTACAAATAAAAGAACTTCATAGCAGTCACTAGTAGAAGCCATCAGCTTTTAGGGAGCTTTATATTTACCAGCTGATCATTATGACCTCAAGGACACTGTGCTTCTATGGCAACTGCCTCTGAGCAAACAGGTCTGCAGGCAAGCTGCAGAGGGAGGTGATGGAGGGAGAGGTGGTGTTTGCATGGCTGGGAAAAGATAAGTAAATTTTGCTTGTTTGCACTGCAGGAGTATCGAGCAGGTCCTGCCAATGTCAAGAGTTGACATGTGATAGGGCCTCTGCACACAGGCTCAGAGACTTGCAGTCTGAAAGGAAGACTCAAGGACAGTCTTCCTGCTGGCTGTCTATCTGCACAGACAGAGGCAGCTGCCCCTACCCTGCTCCCAAGGTCACAAAACCCTTGGTTGCCTCTCAGAGCACGTTATTCTCCAACACTAGGTCTTGTAAGCAGCCTTTGCCTACCAAGGGCTCCATAAGGCTGCTACTAGACAATCCTCTGTATCCCAGGATATTGCAGGAGCCTTCCTTCATTCTGAGGCTTTTATAGGAAAGATCTTTTGACCTTTTTGCAGCAGAACTAATAAATGGAACAGGCCTGAGCTGCATTCAGTTTGGTAAGGGTCAGAATAGCTTTTATGTGAGCTCTGTGAAATCTGTCCATATTAAAACTGGATGATCAGAGCAGAAAAATACAAGTTGGTTAGCGGTTCTATAGAACAGAGCTAAGAACTGAACCCGTGTTTCTTGAGCCAAGCTTTGCCCCTATGACAGGACACTTTGAAGTCCAAATCCCATGAGGAAGAAATGATATATCATCTTTTCCCACACCCTCTAGTACCAGCCAGATCCTAGAAACAGCTGCATAATCTGGCCAGAAGCAGGTTATAGGCAGGGACAAGTAAACATCTCCATAACTCTCTGCCAGTCAGTAATGGCCTAAGTAGGATCCATGCAGCTGTTTCTCATTATGGTGAAGGCACTGCATGTAACTCCAGACACTGGATGGGGTTGTGCTCTTGTCTCCTCAGCTACTTTTCTTTCCTATTTTAGGGGAAGATACTGGGGTTTTCAGTTCTGCAATGGCACACAGGGCTCTCTCAGATACTTACTTCATCCCCCACACAATAGCGTCCAGCAGTGTGCTGCAGAATCTGCTCCAGTGCTGTCAAGAGAGGTGGTACACTGGAGTGAGGCATTGGTAACTCAATTGAAAGGGACACCAAACACTTTCTAGACTGGGAATTATGAATGAGGGCATCATAATCCTGGGCAGAGTATGAAAAAGGAGCAAGCTGGGACAGAAACTAGAAGAAACAGAAATCTTAGTATAGTTATGGGAGTCTTTTAGGACTGAAAAAGTACTTCATCTTTTTTGGACCCAGGGTGATTTCAACTGCTTCAGACAATGCACCTGAAATACTATGAGGATAATGTAGAAATATGTGATAGGGGACAGGAAAAAATGCGAAGGTTCAGTCAGTTTGTGTCTGTCCGAAGTGAAGGTGGGCCTGTCATTGCAGCACATGGGGGAAAGGGTTTTGAGGAAACAAAAAGCACTATTTCTCTCAAAGAGGCAAAGAAATACTCTGCTACTTGGTAGACTCTGTGGGAGTTTGCCATTAGATGTCAGATTACAAAAGCATATATATATATGTATATATGTGTATATATATAGGTAGAACTTTAGAAGTGCTGTGAGCCCTTATGCTTCAGAATGAATCAACTGCTGCAGTGTGCAGGATGGTCCCAGGCTACCTCTCTTCCATGTGCAGCAGTGGAAGTGTTCTGTGGACATCTTTCCTCTGAGATCCTGGGGAGCTACCAGTCCTGGACAAGGGACTCTGGGCAGGAAGAGCACTGTCTCTGCCAGCAAGGCAGGACCCCAGCACACCAGCCTAGGAAGATCTGTGGTTCTACTTGAAAAGACAAGTAGAATGCCAGTGGTGCAGCATTTTGTAAGGCCAGCCAAAATGCTGATCATTTTGGATGTGGGATGTACCTTGAAAGCCAGATGCGATACAGTTCTGAGCCCATTCCATTTTTTTCTCCCCCATTTGTTTCAGGACACTCAGGTTCTGTGAAGGCAAAGCAATCTCCAGGTTAGATGACTACTGCTGGCTGGATCTTGTCCACTGTGTCATCCCATGGAGGAGAGGGGAGATGAAGAGTTGCCAAGGCTGAATCCCTGGCTTGAGTTCAGTTGGTTGGGCCAGCCCTGACCTCACCTTCACCGAATCATGCACCCTGCTGTATCTTTCTCTTGGCACTATTCTTCTGTAACAGTTGCCAGGGTATCCCTTTGCCTCTTCCCTCTGGGTTGCTCAATTCTCTTTTTCCTAAAATGTCCTAGACCCAGCAGTAAAACCATATGGATTCAGCTCTTTTTGGAAAGAGCCCTGGGGTGCTATAGGATTTCCTGTGTTGGAAATACTGTATTGTTGCCATTGGCAGACGAGGCAGAGGTTAAGCAGATTTTATTGGCTAGCACACCAGTCTGAAGTTCTGCCACCCAGTTGTCTGGCAACAATTTAAAGAGACTGAGCATTTCAGAGACACAAGTCCTTTCTAATTTTCTCACTTGCACGGATCTCATAAGGCAGTACCTGGAGTGGTTGAATGCCAGAGGCAATGTGATCAGCGATCATTCTGACTTGGGCTCTCTTCTTTGGATCTTGGGGCAGCAGCCTGGGGTTAGGATGTGTCTCTTCTAAGTAATTAATTATAGCTAGCTGTAATGAACAAAGAGATAATGAGAGGTTATTGGAGAGCCAAGGAAAACTTCACATCCTGGACACCTGGGAAAGGTGGGAAAGGGGAGCTGATCCAAGAGAATACAACAGGTTTTGAATGCAATTTGTTACCAAGCCAAGGAACATAATAACGCCTCTGACATCTGCTTGTGACCTTGTTATCATTTGGTCCAGCTGTAATTTCTGGCAAACCATGAAACAGCCATTGAAGTCAGACTACAAACTGCTCACTGAAAGGAGGAGTTATGAACCAAAGCAGAATTGAACTTAAATCCTTGACAGTAGTTTCCTCTCAGGGACTACGTGCTATTTCTGTTCCCAAGTGGGATCATAAATGCCATCTCTTTTCCAATGTATAGATGAGAGCTCTGGGGAAAAGACGGGGCAAAGCCATCCCATCCAGATTGGGCAGCAGGCTGGAGTGAAAGGTTAACAGGGATGTGGCTGATAACTCACCGACTGAGAAAGGGTGATGCCATCAATTTTCAAGGCTGGGACTTGCTGCATTGGATTCAGTGCCTTGAATTCAGCAGAAAACTGTGGAAACAAACCTGAGATTACTCTACAGCAGTAAGAAATTATTCTTCCTTGTTTTCTTCTCCCAGAGCCCTGTTACCAAATTTTTTTTCTACCTCTTTTTTTCTCTCTGCCTTAATACTAATCTTTGCAGTAAATTTTGCTGTACTATTAACCTATAGCAAGCTCTCACTGGGGCTCAGGGATCACTGCATTGAGGGCCAGACTGCCTTATCTCTTGACAAAGCATCATTGCAATGCCAAGAATGGGTGGTACTGCATCAGTACCACCATTACTGTCCTAGTTCTCTCCAACTCCATACCAGCCCATTGAGCTGGTGGTACTATGAGGTGCACAACTCCCTCCTATGGACCCCCAAGTAAGGTCTCAGTTAACATCTCTTTCAGCAACCCACCTCTTCCTTTTGCCAGGCCCTTTGCAGCCCTCTGCAATATCATTTAGCATCCTTTGGACACCCCCTACCCCTGCCTCCATGCACTTTCTGGTGCTAATTGAATGAGGTTGAGTCTGTTTGAAGTGCAGTGCAGCTTCTCTGAAGTCTGTGCTCCAGATATATTCAGTTGTATCATGGTAAGCAAGAGCAAAAGATCTTCAGCCTTACGGATTCAGTCACAAATGTTTGAGGGAGGAAAAAGCCTCTAGTCTCCTGCAGTCATATTCTCCTTCTGTCTCACATGCCAAGGAATACTGGCTGAAAGCAACTATTAATTACAGAGAAGTGGTGAGGAATTCAGTAACTTTGCCTGTGAACTTTCTAGTGCTAATCCCAAGTCTCCTAATGATCCCCAAGTTTAGTAACCCTGGAGAGAGCAGTGGTATCTTTATCCTTACCTGCTGTCCTCCATCCTTAATGAGGTTCACTGGGACCAGGTCATAAGAAATTCCTTTCAGAGCCAGTGCTAGGGAGAGCAGAATGTACAGCTTCAGACAGGTACACTGGGACCAGTTTCATTGCTAATGGGCTCAGGGAAATATTAGCATCTACATTTGAAAGAAGACCCTATCCCTCAAGGAGGGTGGCCTAAGTCCACTGAGAAGACAGTGCTCTGGCAAATGCAGGACCAAAGTACTAAAGATCAGTCCTGGAAAAACCACTGCATTTTTCAAAATAAGCTTTGCAGCTCTTTGCAGCACAGCCCATCCTGATTCAGCTTATAGAGGGCAGGGGGCCATGTGCTCACCTGTAAAACCTTTCTGTCTCAGTACCAATAGGGACCATTCCCAGTCCTGCTTGGCTCTCAAGACCTGGGCAGGCCAGAGTCTGAGGCAGTATCATGAAGCCCTCTTACCTGTTCCCCTCTATTCCACTTGCCCCAGGTAAGCTGCAGTGTTCCCCTCCCTCCCCGTGGGGAGATGCCTCACTGTTCCAGGTTCATGTTTGCTGACCTCTCTGTTAATAAGTGATTGATTAATTGGGTTAATGAAGGACAGGATACTGCAATACTGGGATGAAAAAAGGGAGATCAACTCTGAATCTTACCGATTCGCACTCTCCAAGAACAGGAACTTCGGAAATAGCTGTAAAGTATCGGCTGAGAAGAGAAAGATGAAAGTGTTATATGCTGGGAGCACCAGAGTATTGTATGTAAGGAGAAGAATGCATGAGCAGAAGTCATTTCAGGAACTCTAAGACAGGGGAGAGCAATGTTTGGAGGAGAGGGGGCTCCTTTCTGAAAGTAACTGTTCCTGATTTGGGCATACAGGTAGCATCACTCACAATAGCCTTCTGGTTATTTAGTTGCACCTGATGTTTCCAGCAGTGCACAACCGACCTTGAAATTATTCCCTATAAAGCTTCCTTCTTTGTCCCTATCCAATATTGCTAACTTCTATCCCATCTTAGATTTCTGAAACAATTTCTGCACTGATTGTGCCAAGCACCTGCACTGGGTATTTGCATGGCATGAAATGGCTTTTCCAGCCATGCAGGGAAAAGCCAGATCTCTTTCCAAATAAGAAGAGCTTCTGCTGTTTGAGACAAAAGCCACAAAGGCAGACAATTCATCTCTACCTGAACTAGAACACTGAGGCAGCTTTCCCAGACGCTTCTACCCTGGCCAAACTCTCACCTTTTCAGATGCCATGGTAAGTGTGTGCAGTCGTCTCCACGAAATAAAAACCACTTCTGTGTTTTCCCTTTTAACTCAGCTGGAATGGGGGAAGGGTTCTCTCCTAAAACCAATCAGGAAAGGACTGTGCCCCCGAGGCCGTGCCCAGGACACAAAAACCAGCCAGTCAGATCCAATCCTGAGTCACTGCAGTCACCCTCTCCCAGCCCTGATGTCAAAACCATTAACCAGATTTCAGCTTGGAAGCACATCTGGGAGCCATTCTTATTTCTGTAGCTTTTCATCCAGATGCAAATAAGATATCTAGAGAGCCTCCCAGGCTGTCACCAGTTCCCAATGCAGAAATCTAACTGTGGAGAACAAAACAAGAAAACCAAAGCTGCATGCAGAATTTCTGTCTCACTAGGGAATGACTGCTAGCTCCTGGAATGGGCTGCCTTTGCAGGGAGATTCCTTAGTGTGCTCCTGTAGCCCTCCTCCCACCAGTACTGGCCACTGCAGGGGATTTTCTACATTGCAGATGTGGGAGAAGCTGCTGCTCTGCTCCCAGCCCAACTTTGTGCAAAATAAAAAGATTTCTTTTTTATGTGTCGTGGTCCTTTCTTTCCACACAGGAGATTGGTAGTCATGTATGTTTCTAAATAAACATGTAATCATGTTTCTCCTTGCTTACACGGATCCCACAGCCTGCCATGAATCTCTCTGTGTCTCTACCCTCCCAAAATGCATAAAATTTTTCCAGAGACTGGCAGCAAGACAAAAGAAAGCAGGGATATGCCCAATGATAGTCTGTCAACAGAAAACCAGAGGGACACTGAGGATCTCTGTGCTCCAGTCCTCTTTGTAAACTTGATGCTTCTCTTACAGCTTAGATTGGTTCAAATAACTTTAAATGAGGTATGTCTTTGACTAAATTTACTGGAAAATTACTTATAAGTGAGAGGAAAGTGATGGCAGTACTGGTAACACTTAAGTGGAAAAAGTATTTACTGATTTTCTTAAATTCTCTACTCCTGGGATCAGGGCATTAGAAATATCAACTATGTTCATTTTTCAAATGTCTAGCCTGCTGAGTTGCAGGGAAAAAACCAGAAACTATGGCTTCAAAAGAGAAACATAGAGCATTCATGAGATACTGATTTTACTAGCTTTTCCTGAGGACCTTGCTAATGGCTTTTTGGCTCAGAAATTCATGTCCTTCACCACATCTCTTTTAGACTCTGGCCTCTCAGCTGGCAGAGACATTTCTCCGATCCCCTCTGCAGTTCTTTTTTTGTTTTTACAGCCTGTGCTATCATTTGGAATAAACTGTGCTATGCTAATTGCCTTGCTGTATAATTTCAAGGCCCTGGGGGATTTCACCAAAACGAACATGGAAACCAATCCATCATTCAGCTGGGAACTGTCTCCAGAGGCTGAGGGCCTGGAGTGATGTCTTGAGTTCATGCTGTTTTGCTCCCAGCAGCAGGGCAGATCACAGGAAATGTTTTGTCCTCAGTAGGCAGGTCTCAGAGTGACACTGTGTCTTCCTCAGAGGAAATGCTGAGCATGGGCCAGGGAAGTATCAGGAAAGAACTTCCTGCATTTACAACCCGGTGGGATAAAATCCCCAAAACCTGCAGTTTAGCCTACTTGGAGCTGGGATGATAGCAGGAGAACAGCATTTACTTGATGTCTACTGCGATTTCTGGTTTGGTTCTGTTTTCATTTCTGGCACTCAGTGAGGAAAGTTTGGGCTTAAATACCAGTCCAGAGTAAAGATTTGGGAAATGCATTTCACTGTTGTGAAAGATGGAAGAAACACCCCAAACTTTGTGTGTTGACCTCTCAGGTTTTCTGTCTTCTTCAGTATGGTCTCCTCTGGATACCACCTCTTTCCAGGCAATATACGGGATGCACTTGGAAAGGCCGAATCTCTCACCTTTCCTGAGAGCCATCAAGCCCAGCAGCCTGCACACATACACTGCTCCTTGGGACACCTCGGTGTCTGAAAGGCACTGCTTGGACTCTGCTGGGTGCAAATGTAAAGCAGAAATAACGGATTTGCTCCTAAATTGTCAGTATCTCTGCAGCAGGACTTGGTGTGAACAGTGCACGCGAATAAAATATGGTTAGCAAGCACCACCGCTAAAAGCGTTAGCACGCTAAAGCATTTTATTTAGCACGGGGTTTAATTCCTTGCTTTCCACTGCGACAGAGCCCCGGGTGCAGAGCGGGGCAGCAGAGGCGCTGTGCGCGGGGGTGCAGTCCTCCCGGGAACCGCCACCCCGGCCTTCCCGGGATGCCGGGCCACCAGAAGCCCATCGTAGCCGCGACCCCTGTCAGCCGCCACGCCCGGCGACAGGGCCGAACCGAGCGGGGCCCGCGCAGGCCGAAGGCGGAGAGCCGCCGCCCCAAGCCCCGCTCCCTCCGGCTGTGGCGCAGCCATCGCGCCCCGCTCCCCTCCCGCCCCGCGGGGAGAGCGCGGAGCCAGCGCCGCGTACCTTGGCGGCGGCAGCGCTCATGGCCGTCCCGGCCTCNCGGCCGCGCTGGCCCTCGTCACCCTCCTCAGCTTCGCCTCCCGCTTCCACCGCCTGCGGGAGCCGCCGCACGTCTGGTACGGGCCGGGCCGGGGCGTGCGCCCCTCCGGCCGGGCACTGCCCGAGCCCCGGGGTGCGGGTGGGTGCGTGTCCGCCTCCTCCCGGCCACAGCGGCCGGCACTGCGCCCTGACTCCCGGCCAGCGCCCCTTCCCCACCCCGGCCTTGTCCGGCGTGGGAGGGATCCCTGTTTATCCCAGGCAGGTGGAGGGACGGGAGCGTGGCAGTGAGGGCCACAGGGAAGGGCTGCGCTCTCAGGCCGGCCCGGCCCGGGTCCTGCGCCGCTCCCCGCTGCTCTCGGGACGTGCTGCAGAGAGGGCAGCGGATCCCGGGGAGGCGATTTTGGGGTTCTGTGTGGAGCAGGCTGACTTTTTAACCTCGCTTAGGTCAATTCGGAATCAAAAGGGCAAACCAGAGGTTTTGGAGTGATAAATCAAACTCTTAAAAAAAAAGACCTTTCCTAGAATGGCTGAAATGCTCTCCATGATTTCCCACTGAGTATAACGCATTGTCTCATGGAATGTATGGCAGTAACCCTCTGTACTATAAAAAGCATGAGTAAAAACACATTCCTGGATTTTTTTTTTCTTTTACTGTCTTCAGGATATAACAGATTGGCTATTGTGGTTTGTGTTTTGTTGGTGTGTTTTTTGCAGTTGGGATGAAACTCATTTTGGGAAGATGGGAAGTTACTACATTAATCGGACCTTCTTCTTTGATGTCCATCCTCCTTTGGGGAAGGTAAACTGCTTTTCTGTTACATGTTTTAGAAGCCACGGGAGTAGGCCAATGAAAGTCTGCCTCTGCCTTCTGGCCAAAGGGTGTGAACAACAAAGTCTTTCCTAACTGTTGTTAACATCATAGCAATTTGCATTCTGTGTCCAGAGCCTCAACTTGCAACGTTTTGTCTTCACAAAAATGGTTCTAATATAAGAAAACCAAACCATATTGCAATGTTGGGTTATTGAAAGGCTTGACATGAAAAAATCAATGTGACACTTGGAGGGCATCTGTAATAGAAGCCTACATTTTAAAGGAAGCAAACAGTTCCTGATAACTTGTGAGCAGATGAGATGCCTACCACAAAGGATCCTGAGGGCACTGATTTCCTGTTCTGTAAATGAACTTGTTTTAGCAACGGTGTGTAGTGTGGATGAAGGTGCATCCTCCTGCCTTGTCAAGGTTATCTTCCTTTCAGACTGAGTCTCCTGAAACTAAAGGGATAGAGAGCTATGGGAGACTCTGCTCAATTCCACACCTGGTGTTTTTCTTGAGCTTGCAGTCATCCTTGTAGACTGTAGCCAATATAATTCTGATTTTGCCTTTAGACAAAGGGCTGTATGTATGCATGTGATTCCTGTAAATAAACTCTTTTTTGGATGATGTGTCTGAATTATTTGTCCTCTGGATCAATGTGGCTTCTATAAAAATTTCTATAAATGCTGCTAGCTTGGATACTTCTTCCTCCAGTGTGATTTTTCCTGACCAGTTTTTTTACCTTTCCTTTTCAGATGCTGATTGGACTTGCTGGCTACCTTAGTGGATATGATGGTACATTTCCTTTCCAAAAGCCAGGGGATCGATATGAGCAGCACAACTACATAGGAATGAGAGGGGTAAGGCTCTGTGGTTAGTGCCAAGCTGGTTAGCTTTCCTGTGCCTTCCAATACAGCGTGTTACATCATAAGAACAGCTCTTCTTGATCAGGTCAGAGGTCTGTTTAGCCTTGTGCCTTGTCTTTAAGCTCCTTTGAAAAGTATTAGTGGTCCTATTGTGAATAAGTCTTAATGTCTGGCTGTGAGAGGCCAGGTAAGAAATTAAGGTGAAAATTGAGGCCAACTCTTCCTGCTAATTAGTGAGATTACACCGCTGCATGGGACAGATATCTTGCCTGTTCTGCAAAGCAAACTGCTGAGTTTGAGCTTCTCTCACTCTGTTGTGCCTGGCTAATCTACTGAGGAGCCAAGGATATCAAAAAACCAGGATCATCCACTGGCACCTGCAGTTTGCCACCACTGGTGACCCTGAGCTGAGTATGCTGATGGAGCCTGGGACAGCAGGGCAGAATTCAAAGTTGTATTCTGTCTGAAACCCTGGCTGTACTGCTATTTAGGAAGACCAAGAGCCATATAACTCACAGGAGATAAGTCAAAAGGAGAAACAGTGGCCAATTGCTACTACCTAGAAAGAAAACTGAAAACTGGGAAGGCATGTTTTCTTAGTTTAGTTTCCAGAGCTTCATGGTTTTAGATTTCCCTGAGCCAAAGGTGGGAGAGGTGCTGGAACCAGACATTAAAGAGAATAAATTCTATTGTGGTCTTGCTTTCTTTTGTTTTGATTTCTGCTCTTTCTCCTCCAGCTATCCTTGGTTTTATTTATGCAGGAGAGGGGAATCTGCTCTGCTAAAGATATAAGGTGCAGGTGTATTTTGTTCTTAGATTTCATAATCTAGTATCTTGTTATAAAAAAGTTGCGTGTAGTGGGTGTGTAGTGCGTCTACTTGACACATCTTTTTAAGAATATCTGGTGTAGTCTAGCAAGAGTGTGACTGACTTGTTACTGACACCTCTACAGAGCAGAGTAAGCCTCTGTCCCCTGAACAGGGTCTTTGTTCAGTTGGCTTTTGTCCGATGTTCTTTGTGACTCAGTTCAGCTGCTGCAACACCTCCTGTTGTAGGTATGGAAGATGAAGGAAAGGAGAGGGTGTGAGCTCTTGTTCACCATGGGTGGGGTTATAACTTCTCCCATGATCTTTTCCTGCAGTTTTGTGCATTCCTTGGCTCCTGCCTGGTTCCCTTTGCCTACCTCACAGTGTTGGAACTGTCAAAGTCACTACCAGCAGCCTTACTCACAGCTTTCATCCTTATTTTTGGTAGGTGTTCCTGCTACAGCAAAATTGAGTATCTTAGCTGTTCAGATAATTTAATTTCTGGGTTATCATGTGTTACCTAACCAGGGGACATTTGGCTTAATGAGAAACTTTCTGAAGTCTCTCAAAGCAAAGAAGCAAAGTAATTCTACTTTATATACATATATATGAGGCTTTTTAATTGGTGGTCCCCTTGAGAACTTTACAGTCTTAGTTAGTTCATAGGTACTTCTGCTACTTGCATAACCACAGTATTGGATTAGATTTCACCTTAATTTTAAAAATTTTTGTAAGGTGAATGGTCAGGAATGATTTTGCCCACTAGTGAAATATGGATGTTTCCCATATGAATTATAGAGATGTTTAACAGCCACTGCATTACTTTAGAAGAGTTCACAATAAGAAATTAATAAAGTTCCTTGTTGAATTGAGCCAAGTGGAGAAATTCACCTTGCAAATGGAGTTACCCAAATAGGGGTTTTGTGAGGACACACAGGTATTGAGGCATGGAGACTTAAAATATCGAAGTAATTTTAATTTTTTATAGGTACCATCTGAAAGATGATTTCTCCTCTGGCATCCTCTGGCACCATGGTGGTGCCATAGGTAGATCATTGCTGGCTGTAATCCTCTCCATCTGAATATGTTGCCAGCACTTTCCAAGTGGTGTTTCACAGACACTGCTGTACTGCCTGGGTTTTTTTGTTTGTTTTGGTTTTCGGGTTTTGGTTTTGATTTTGGTTTTCGCTTGTTTGTTTTGATTTTGGTTTTTTGTTGTTGTTGATTGGTTTTTTTGCTGTTGTTGTTGTTGTTTTCTTTTTTCTTTGTTATCCAGGTAGAGGTTGAAATGTTGTGATCTCCTTCTGTTTCTGAAATTTCCCTCCTTCTTCTTGTCTTGACTACACTGAGGAAAATGCATTCCCACAATCTTAGATTCACTTTGGAACTGTATGTCTTTTTGACATTTCTGTGTGTCTCTTTGCAGATACAGGCTGTATTACTTTGTCCCAATATATTCTGCTGGATCCCATTCTAATGTTCTTTCTCATGGGAGCTGTTCTGAGTATGGTGAAATGTAACAACTGTGCAGACAGGTAAGATACAGATGATAATTTTGTTGAACTGTAGGTATTCAGCTTTCACACAGTTGAAGAAATGTCTGCCATTGGTGACGTGGGAATGGCTGAAATGAGATTATTTCAGGAAATTTGAAGGTGAAAATGACTGTTGGTAGGGGAGAGAAATTTTTCCTATGAGGGTTTGTGTAGTTAGGGAGAAAGTATTGTGACTGGGGTACACCAAGAGAGAGTGTTAAACAGAGTACTTTAGTGTGAAAGGAAACGTCAGCAGAAATAGTTTGCGCAGTTTATGGAACTGCAAATCTGGAACAAGAAGGTTAAAGCTTTTTAAAACTTGACATGGAAGAAAGCTAATAAAGGACATGATGGGTCAGAGAAGGAGGAATGAAGGATGGTTGTAGCATCTTCAAGGCCTTGGTCCTTAATGGCAAAATTATTATCTTGAACCAGTTACTTTGTTTCCAAGCTGGAGAAACACAACTTATCTGTGACTGTAAGCACATATAAAAATCCTGCTGTCTGAGGTAAATAGTGTAATTTGTTTGATTTAGAGAAATTGCTACAAAAACTTTGAGGGAAATATAGCCAGGATGATCCTGAATAAAGTAGTTGAGTTGCTAAGGATTTTTGCTACAGACCCATCCAGAGAGGGTGGTGATTTATAAGTATCGGGATATGCCAAAAGGCTTCTTTGTGGCTGGGCTGCACAGAGTAGTTTCCTTGAAATGCATCCCAAATTCAAAGACATAAAAACTCGAAGTTCTGTGCTATATATGAGCAGTTTTTATTTCATTAAACATTCAAGAACTGATCATATAAATCTTAATGTGTCTACAGTTCACGTGGCTGAAATGCAGCCTGCAGCATCATGTACTGCTATCCAAGGCCATCCTTATCTACAGCACATTCCCCAGGGAGTGCAAGCACTAAATTACAGGGCAGTGCTTGATCAGCTCTGTGTGCTTTGACCTGAATTTATTGTTCATATCTTAGAACTAATCCTGTTGTCAAAGTAGTTGATATTCTGCAAATTAAAAGCCAGCTCCAGCTCTTGTGTTGCTTAGCAGGTCATGGGGATTTTGTCTAGTCAAAATAAAAGTGTCAAGTCATTAAGAATCAGTAGGAAAAGGGTTTTAAATTCTGCTGTCATTTTTTCTCATCTCTCTTCTTTGGTTCAGTTTTATGTCAGTTTATAATTTGTTTGGTTTTTGCTGCAGCTTTTTTTTGTGTTTTGGATAGATGTTTTCCACTAAGGCTTTCTTGCTGTAGTAGGGGAGGCTGCTCTTTGTCTCTTGTTCTTCCTCATGTCCCTAACTTTCTGAGAGAAGTAAGTTTGCACTTTATGGAGCAAAATTCTTGTTTCTGTTCTCAGAATTCCCATGTAGTCAGACTTTCTTCACACTACTATTTTAGCTTATACCTGGTGTCTGTGTTTCTGTCCTTGAATGGGAGATCTATGGTTGCCCCAGCTTAAATGTATCCGAAGCCTGTATCAATACTTCACAAGCCTGTATCTGAAACCAGTATCCTTGCATGATTCTAAACTAAATGGAAAACTTGTTTTTCCACTCCTTCTGGGCTCCTGAGAAGATGGACTGTAATTTTGTGGGGTAACTGATTTGTTATTTATTTTTGTGACTGCAGGCTGCCCATTCATGTAGCCATCATACTCACTTGCTCTACTGGTCCTACAGGCCGTTTTCTGCCTCCTGGTGGTTCTGGCTGAGTCTGACTGGTGTGAACCTTGCTGGAGCAATGGGGGTAAAATTTGTTGGCCTTTTTGTAGTCCTCTTGGTGGGCCTGAACACAATCTATGACCTATGGGACTTGCTGGGGAACCTGAGCCTGTCACTGGTGAGTTTCAAAGACTTTTCTTTACTTTAAGGGTTTCTTTGTTTTGTTTGTTTTGTAATTCTCCTAGTCTTTGACAACCCTACAGGTACCCAAACAGAGATACTCTATCTGCAGCAAAGAGGGGCATCTGATGTGGGTGATGAAAAACAGAGATTAAGGTTACAATGAAAAAGCTATTGCCAGACTTTTGGAAAAAACCAAACACACTTATATTAGCAGGACATAATGGTATACCAGCACACCAGAAAGATTGTTACTTTTTCTTGAGAGAAACTGTTACCATTCCAGTCGGATGAATTTTCAGTCTAAGCTAAAAATGCTCATTGGGAATGGCTTTACAGTGGCCCAAAGCAAGATGTTGTCCAGCACTGTTACATGACCTTCCAAGGAGTATGTGCTACCTGGCAGACAGGCATCTCTTACAGCACTTGGTTTGCATGAGCGTGAGCTCAGGCTCTGCTTCGTGAGAGTAAGGGGGCATGGGCTGCACATGCAGAGCATCACGAGTCATAGAAATGCTCTGCAACTTGCAGTATCCATGCCAGTCCAGAAGAAGGCGGCAGCCATAGCCTTGATTTCACACACATTTAGTTCTTCTAAGCCTGAAAAAATTTGCTAGTGGGTTTGAGTGTCCTGGTCTAATACATTGCATTTTGAGTTTGTGGACTGTGAAATCTGCTATTTGGAGAAATACCTTGATGTACCATTTGCTGTCTTGCAGCTGGCAGAAAGACAAATTCTTCAGTCACATCTTTTAAAAGGTGTTCAGCTCTCCTCTTGTCTCAGCCTCTTCTGAATCTTGCAAATTCTGTTTCTTTCACTTACTGTTTTTGTCTCGTTTGTCTTATAAACAGTGGGGGCATGGGGGGACTTTGTGTATTCCTGCTGTGTGATTTGTTTTCTTTGATTAATATGAATCAATATGGACTGCAAAGATTCAGTGTTCCAACTCTGGAGAAACACTTCTTGAGCAAAGTCAGTTAATTGCATTTGGAATAGAGCACATCCATCATGTCTAAGTCTTCTGCCAGCAGACTGCTGCACAGTGATTTCATTTGTGCTGCTTGCAGCAAAGGCAGCAAACCCCCGAGTGTTAGAATATGTAAAGAAATTTACTCCAGAAGGTAGATGCTTTCTGAATAGCTATTTGGCAACCTTGGTGCTTGAGGAGAGGGAAAAAAAAAGGTTTTAAGGATTAATCTCCTGAAAGCCTGAATAACTTATCTCTGCATTTGTTAGGAAGCTGCTTATGATTATTTACATGCAATTTTTTGGGGGACTAACTTGATTTCTGGAATTCTCAGCTTGTGTTGGTCCACTGTTCTGGTTTGCTCTCTGCTGTGTTTCATATGCACTTTCTTTTTTTTTGACTTTGCATTGACATCTTTAGTTAAAGAAAACCTTGTCATGAAAATTGAAGCATATTGAAGCCTTTTTAAGTAGGGAACTGGAGGTTAGTTCATGTGCCTCTCCACTGCCTATATTTGGTTACGTACCATCAATCAGCATTGTTCCAAGTGGCCAGTGGTTATTGTGTTCTGGTGAAATACTTGAGCTGAACAGCTCTTTCCTTTGTTACCTTCAGTGTGTTTTGCAATGTGTTCAGCTTTTTCCATTACTTCTGAGTGAGTTGATTATGGTACTAAGGGATGGACAATGATTAGCTTAATGATTATATGATAGGTATCATGCTAAAAAATGTGGAGAATAGCAAGTGCATCTGCTTTCATCCACTTTGAAGTTAGTGTGGGCATTTAGCATACAGCTTTTGCTATTTAATATTTTTTCTTCTTCTACAGCTATTTATTATCCACCCTCTATTTTACATTATTTACTCTACTACCAGCAGTGTCAGTAGGATGTGAAAATGTAATAGCTTCTTGGGCATCTGTTTGCAAACCATGTTTTCAATTGGTTGAAATAAAATATTTTGCTTTCCTGTTGAGACAGGTTTTGCTGCTGACTTTTCTGTAGCTTCTGGCTGAGCAGCGCTAGAAGTTGCAGTGTGAGAGCATTCTTGCTAAGCAAGGTGATTTCTGTGAGTGAAACGTATCTAGGTCCCCAGGAAGTCCTGGTTACATTCACATTTGCATAGACTTATTGAGGGAGCAAATTTTCATTTGCCCTCTTGCTTAGCTTTGGTAGTTACTATTTTGGAAGCCATCTCTTTGCTGGGATTTTGGGTCAAGATGTGTACCACTGATAAACACATTAAGGTTCTTGCTCTCGAAGTGTTTTCAATGGGAGCTGTCCAACCTCCTTTGCCAAAGTTAGGGTTGCTCAGCACTTCGGAGTGCTAAACTCTTCTATTGCCTGTTTTTGTCCTTTTCCCATGACCCTAAAATTTCAGGGTACCATAGCTCCAGCTTTTGGAGATACACAGCAAGGTCTGCCTCAGTTTTTACCTCTCTCTGGGCCTTTTTGAGGTAATTCTGCAGCCTGGTGAGCTTTCTTGCACAGCAAGCTCCAGCGGTAGGACTGCTGCTCAGAGTCTTGTGAAATAGGGAGTGAAGTTGTTCCTGCAGCTGCACTGTTTGATCCAGGCTGTGTTTGTTACAGGTCATGTTTGGGAAGCATTTACTGGCTCGTGTACTCTGCCTCATCGTGCTCCCGCTTGCTCTCTACACGGCTATGTTTGCTGTTCATTTTGCAGTGTTAAATAGAAGGTATTTCACGTTTTCTTCAGAAGAAGAATTAATTGTCTTTGCTTTGAATTAAAGGCTTTTGGTTATATAGTCCTCCACTTTCAGTGTCAGAAGCACAGCCACGAGCCGTGTGTCTGTTTAATTCCCTTCCTCAACTCTCTGGCCAAGCTGGCAGTGAAATTAAATTTGAGCTTGAGACTTTCTGAAATGCCAAGCAAGTAACCTAACAAAACTTTCTGCCTCATTTTTTTTCCTCCTTTCTTTCTGGGACCTGAAAATGTCTCAACTCCATTCTTTGTCTTTTTGTAATTTAAAAAAAAATCATTGCATTCCTGAAAAATGGCTGTGATTAAAAAAACCTGAGTGTGCCTGAAGGGAGGGCTCTTTTCTGAATGCCTGCAACCAAGGGATGCTTTTTACAAGGAAAGAGCTAGCACAATGGCCAAGTAATGTTTTCCGTGTGCCAGCATTAAAAAATGAGGTGAATAATCATTTCACTGTAGAAAAAGAATAGAAAAATAAATCTGTTATTTTTCAGTTAAAGTCGAGTGGTCTTACCACTAACCTCTTAGCAGAAATAAGACTACAGGAGCCACAGAGAAAGGCTTTGTTGTATCTGTCCTGACAGCGGGTCAATTTATTTGTTGTAAGAACACTTCCAAGGACAGTTCTGGTGCTTTGTGCAGTGCCAGCACATACATTTTTGTGACCTCAAGCCCTTGTAGCTCTGGACAATTTCCTGCAAGACTCTCTCTGTCTGCTGTGATTGTATACATTAGAGAAGTGTGCCTCTAAGGGAACTGCACCCACTCTTCTTCTTCTGATACCCAGTCTGGTTTTATAATTTTTCTTCTGTAAAAACAACTTGGTAATGCATGGCAGAGGTTTGTATGCATGTTCCATGAGACTTCAAATTGTCACATTCTTTGCTCTCTCTTGTAGTGGTCCTGGGGATGGTTTCTTCAGTTCAGCATTTCAGTCCCAGCTGATTGGGAACAATCTTCATAATGTCTCCATTCCAGAGCGTGAGTGTCCAAATGGATAAAGCACTCTGAATGTTGTCAGTGTACATGAGAGCTTAAATAAAAATGGTCTCTCCCATGACTCAGTGCAGGGCAGTGTGGATTATGCCTTCCATGGTCGAGGTCAGATCTGTGCTGTTCCTCTGTGCAGCTTTATGTATTGACAGAAAGAAAAAGGCTGAAAATACCACTGTGTTCAGTGCATGGTCACTAGCTGTTTCACCATATTCCATCTGGAGGGAAAGATGCCATTTTGAGAGATTTGACTTGTGTGCATGCATTTTGTTATTCTTTGGTTCTATATTGCTTGAGACAACAAAAAAAGATTGTCCTGTCCACCTTGGATTTTTAGGTGTTCAGATGTGGATTTTGTTTCCAAAATACGTGTGAATGGAAACTATCAGCTTGTGTAACACAGTGTGCCACTGGTCCAACCGTGTTGTATTCAGAATGGATCTGAATAGCGAAAAGAAGGCTCTGTGGTTGTTCTCTAATCCTCAGGTTGGCTAGGGACTACTGAGCCTCTAATATGGTTTAGCTTTAGTATTAATTCAGCTTTTTTCTGGCTGTTCCCTGCTCCAGAGCTGCCACTGGAAGAGCATCAGGTCTTCCAAGGCTGAGTTCTCCCACATGTGCCGGGAGGGAAGATGTCTTAAGCCAGGGTATCAGCTCTGCTATCCAGCAGCTGAGCTTGCCTCCCTTCCCTCTTGTATTGCTGTAGGGGTCAGCAGTATTTTAATTTGACTGTATGCTCTTAGGGAAAGCTATCTTAAAACTCTCATCATGAAATTACATACCAAAGAATGCCTTAGCACTTCTGTTTATGTTAAAACTCAGTGGGAGAGTTTTAAATGTTTCAGCCAAATGTTACGTAACAGTTTCACTGAATCCAGGTTGGGGATGGGAGATAAGCTTGCAGTGAGCCCTGTGGAGTAACATGTCAAACAGGAAACAAACTTGCATCAAAATAATGGAGAATGCATGCCTGATGGAGCACTGTAGACTAGCTGAGGGAGGTATAGGAGAGCTGCCTTATGTCTTTTTTCCTCCTCCTTTCTCATGCAGATTTGGCTTATGGGTCTGTGGTCACAATGAAGAACCTTCGGATGGCGGGGGGATACCTTCACTCCCACTGGCACCTGTACCCGGAGGGCATTGGGGCTCGCCAGCAGCAGGTTGGTGTGCTGTGGTAGTATGGCCTGTGACTACAACCACTGCCTGACTGCCTTTGCATTTAGCATTAGGGGTGATGTGACAGGAGCTATGTGTTCACTCAACATCTGTACCCTCTCAGTGCCACAGCTGTGCGCTTGGCTTGGAACTCCGACTAAAAAGGAGGCTTGAAGCGAGCCTACCACGTTACACCAGAGGGGTGACCTACAGTAACAAGGCTTTGCTGTAATAGCAAGACCACTGTCCATAAATGGAGTCCAAAAGGACTTCAGAATAGTCTTCCATAATGAAAGTTACCTCAAGGAAGGCTGTAAAACTGTGTTTAAAACAAGTACATTATCTTACAGGTCTTCTGGCTGTAGATTAAAAGCAAGGGAATAGAACTGCTGTATATTGTTTTTACTCCAGCCACTGGCCTTTGTGACCTTACATGAATTCCTCTCCTTTGTGCCTTGCTGCCTTCATCTGTCACCAAAGAATTTGTAATGCTTTGCTCATTAAATTAGATACTGTACATTTGTAAGCTAATATAGCCATATGGAAACCATCTGAACTAAGGGCTGCTCATTAAATGATTAAGCAATAAGTGAAAATAGAAATCAGAAATAATGTAACTATCTCTAATCAAGAAGTACAAACATTAAGTGGATTTCTTATTTTTGTCCATCATCATCAAGCTTCACAAATCTTTGCCACTTCTGCGCTTTTACCAACATGTATTCTGCAGCTTGATTATTAGCATCTAAAAATTGTTCTGAGCTCCTTGAAAGAAAGTTGCCAGAGAAACACAAGTGTTTGGTTTTTAACTCCCTACTGTCTCTGTGGTGACAGGGAAGTTTTCAGAAGTGAAAACTTTGTCTCAATCTTTTTTTCCTGCTGCTTGTCACAATCAGAATTTCTAGTACTCTAGCATGACATTAATGTTTATTACAGTATATGGAGATGTGCCAAACTGGCTCAAGTACAGGCAAAATTTGAGTGCAGATCATGCTTTATGACACTAAAAGCAGGGAAAGGCAATTTGGAGAGGACACTAATGGGAGTTCCTTGTGGAAAGTGGGAAGGGGTGGAGATTTCCCCCCTGTGCTCACTGCCCTGGTGGTAGGACAAAAGTAGGGTTCTAGGGTAGTTTCAGGGCTCTGGGGAAGGGAAGGGAATTTAGGACTTGGAGGAGGTGTAGAGAGGAAAAAGTGATATCTCTGCTTCCACTTTTCCCTCCTCTCCTGATGGCTTGACCTCAAGGTATGAGGTTCTATCTCCAGCTCTCCGTTTTTCCCCACCCTCAGACACTGCTCTGTGTTCTGCCTCTCACCCACCCCATTGGGCCATCTGCTCCTGCCTGAGCAGGAGGCACAGGTTCTGTGGGTGTGGCACTGGGCTAGGGTCCCACAGAGCATGGCTTGCTGCTCTGTAAGGGTGGGGTGGCTGAAGGGAGTACAGTTCCACGTGCTCTGGGGAGCAGCACCTGGAATAAGATGGTCTCCTGTGTCCATGGTAGCAGTAGATGCAGTTATTCTGTGTGAGGCTGAGCAGGCTGGCAGGGGTTAGCTGTGTAGCATGCATGGCTGTAACAGGTGATCCCTGAATCCTGGTGTCAAATCTCTACTGTCTGTAAA
>VZRS01010621.1:41923-69647 GCA_013398055.1 Ifrita kowaldi | reverse complement strand
AAAAAATGTGGAGAATAGCAAGTGCATCTGCTTTCATCCACTTTGAAGTTAGTGTGGGCATTTAGCATACAGCTTTTGCTATTTAATATTTTTTCTTCTTCTACAGCTATTTATTATCCACCCTCTATTTTGCATTATTTACTCTACTACCAGCAGTGTCAGTAGGATGTGAAAATGTAATAGCTTCTTGGGCATCTGTTTGCAAACCATGTTTTCAATTGGTTGAAATAAAATATTTTGCTTTCCTGTTGAGACAGGTTTTGCTGCTGACTTTTCTGTAGCTTCTGGCTGAGCAGCGCTAGAAGTTGCAGTGTGAGAGCATTCTTGCTAAGCAAGGTGATTTCTGTGAGTGAAACGTATCTAGGTCCCCAGGAAGTCCTGGTTACATTCACATTTGCATAGACTTATTGAGGGAGCAAATTTTCATTTGCCCTCTTGCTTAGCTTTGGTAGTTACTATTTTGGAAGCCATCTCTTTGCTGGGATTTTGGGTCAAGATGTGTACCACTGATAAACACATTAAGGTTCTTGCTCTCGAAGTGTTTTCAATGGGAGCTGTCCAACCTCCTTTGCCAAAGTTAGGGTTGCTCAGCACTTCGGAGTGCTAAACTCTTCTATTGCCTGTTTTTGTCCTTTTCCCATGACCCTAAAATTTCAGGGTACCATAGCTCCAGCTTTTGGAGATACACAGCAAGGTCTGCCTCAGTTTTTACCTCTCTCTGGGCCTTTTTGAGGTAATTCTGCAGCCTGGTGAGCTTTCTTGCACAGCAAGCTCCAGCGGTAGGACTGCTGCTCAGAGTCTTGTGAAATAGGGAGTGAAGTTGTTCCTGCAGCTGCACTGTTTGATCCAGGCTGTGTTTGTTACAGGTCATGTTTGGGAAGCATTTACTGGCTCGTGTACTCTGCCTCATCGTGCTCCCGCTTGCTCTCTACACGGCTATGTTTGCTGTTCATTTTGCAGTGTTAAATAGAAGGTATTTCACGTTTTCTTCAGAAGAAGAATTAATTGTCTTTGCTTTGAATTAAAGGCTTTTGGTTATATAGTCCTCCACTTTCAGTGTCAGAAGCACAGCCACGAGCCGTGTGTCTGTTTAATTCCCTTCCTCAACTCTCTGGCCAAGCTGGCAGTGAAATTAAATTTGAGCTTGAGACTTTCTGAAATGCCAAGCAAGTAACCTAACAAAACTTTCTGCCTCATTTTTTTTCCTCCTTTCTTTCTGGGACCTGAAAATGTCTCAACTCCATTCTTTGTCTTTTTGTAATTTAAAAAAAAATCATTGCATTCCTGAAAAATGGCTGTGATTAAAAAAACCTGAGTGTGCCTGAAGGGAGGGCTCTTTTCTGAATGCCTGCAACCAAGGGATGCTTTTTACAAGGAAAGAGCTAGCACAATGGCCAAGTAATGTTTTCCGTGTGCCAGCATTAAAAAATGAGGTGAATAATCATTTCACTGTAGAAAAAGAATAGAAAAATAAATCTGTTATTTTTCAGTTAAAGTCGAGTGGTCTTACCACTAACCTCTTAGCAGAAATAAGACTACAGGAGCCACAGAGAAAGGCTTTGTTATATCTGTCCTGACAGCGGGTCAATTTATTTGTTGTAAGAACACTTCCAAGGACAGTTCTGGTGCTTTGTGCAGTGCCAGCACATACATTTTTGTGACCTCAAGCCCTTGTAGCTCTGGACAATTTCCTGCAAGACTCTCTCTGTCTGCTGTGATTGTATACATTAGAGAAGTGTGCCTCTAAGGGAACTGCACCCACTCTTCTTCTTCTGATACCCAGTCTGGTTTTATAATTTTTCTTCTGTAAAAACAACTTGGTAATGCATGGCAGAGGTTTGTATGCATGTTCCATGAGACTTCAAATTGTCACATTCTTTGCTCTCTCTTGTAGTGGTCCTGGGGATGGTTTCTTCAGTTCAGCATTTCAGTCCCAGCTGATTGGGAACAATCTTCATAATGTCTCCATTCCAGAGCGTGAGTGTCCAAATGGATAAAGCACTCTGAATGTTGTCAGTGTACATGAGAGCTTAAATAAAAATGGTCTCTCCCATGACTCAGTGCAGGGCAGTGTGGATTATGCCTTCCATGGTCGAGGTCAGATCTGTGCTGTTCCTCTGTGCAGCTTTATGTATTGACAGAAAGAAAAAGGCTGAAAATACCACTGTGTTCAGTGCATGGTCACTAGCTGTTTCACCATATTCCATCTGGAGGGAAAGATGCCATTTTGAGAGATTTGACTTGTGTGCATGCATTTTGTTATTCTTTGGTTCTATATTGCTTGAGACAACAAAAAAAGATTGTCCTGTCCACCTTGGATTTTTAGGTGTTCAGATGTGGATTTTGTTTCCAAAATACGTGTGAATGGAAACTATCAGCTTGTGTAACACAGTGTGCCACTGGTCCAACCGTGTTGTATTCAGAATGGATCTGAATAGCGAAAAGAAGGCTCTGTGGTTGTTCTCTAATCCTCAGGTTGGCTAGGGACTACTGAGCCTCTAATATGGTTTAGCTTTAGTATTAATTCAGCTTTTTTCTGGCTGTTCCCTGCTCCAGAGCTGCCACTGGAAGAGCATCAGGTCTTCCAAGGCTGAGTTCTCCCACATGTGCCGGGAGGGAAGATGTCTTAAGCCAGGGTATCAGCTCTGCTATCCAGCAGCTGAGCTTGCCTCCCTTCCCTCTTGTATTGCTGTAGGGGTCAGCAGTATTTTAATTTGACTGTATGCTCTTAGGGAAAGCTATCTTAAAACTCTCATCATGAAATTACATACCAAAGAATGCCTTAGCACTTCTGTTTATGTTAAAACTCAGTGGGAGAGTTTTAAATGTTTCAGCCAAATGTTACGTAACAGTTTCACTGAATCCAGGTTGGGGATGGGAGATAAGCTTGCAGTGAGCCCTGTGGAGTAACATGTCAAACAGGAAACAAACTTGCATCAAAATAATGGAGAATGCATGCCTGATGGAGCACTGTAGACTAGCTGAGGGAGGTATAGGAGAGCTGCCTTATGTCTTTTTTCCTCCTCCTTTCTCATGCAGATTTGGCTTATGGGTCTGTGGTCACAATGAAGAACCTTCGGATGGCGGGGGGATACCTTCACTCCCACTGGCACCTGTACCCGGAGGGCATTGGGGCTCGCCAGCAGCAGGTTGGTGTGCTGTGGTAGTATGGCCTGTGACTACAACCACTGCCTGACTGCCTTTGCATTTAGCATTAGGGGTGATGTGACAGGAGCTATGTGTTCACTCAACATCTGTACCCTCTCAGTGCCACAGCTGTGCGCTTGGCTTGGAACTCCGACTAAAAAGGAGGCTTGAAGCGAGCCTACCACGTTACACCAGAGGGGTGACCTACAGTAACAAGGCTTTGCTGTAATAGCAAGACCACTGTCCATAAATGGAGTCCAAAAGGACTTCAGAATAGTCTTCCATAATGAAAGTTACCTCAAGGAAGGCTGTAAAACTGTGTTTAAAACAAGTACATTATCTTACAGGTCTTCTGGCTGTAGATTAAAAGCAAGGGAATAGAACTGCTGTATATTGTTTTTACTCCAGCCACTGGCCTTTGTGACCTTACATGAATTCCTCTCCTTTGTGCCTTGCTGCCTTCATCTGTCACCAAAGAATTTGTAATGCTTTGCTCATTAAATTAGATACTGTACATTTGTAAGCTAATATAGCCATATGGAAACCATCTGAACTAAGGGCTGCTCATTAAATGATTAAGCAATAAGTGAAAATAGAAATCAGAAATAATGTAACTATCTCTAATCAAGAAGTACAAACATTAAGTGGATTTCTTATTTTTGTCCATCATCATCAAGCTTCACAAATCTTTGCCACTTCTGCGCTTTTACCAACATGTATTCTGCAGCTTGATTATTAGCATCTAAAAATTGTTCTGAGCTCCTTGAAAGAAAGTTGCCAGAGAAACACAAGTGTTTGGTTTTTAACTCCCTACTGTCTCTGTGGTGACAGGGAAGTTTTCAGAAGTGAAAACTTTGTCTCAATCTTTTTTTCCTGCTGCTTGTCACAATCAGAATTTCTAGTACTCTAGCATGACATTAATGTTTATTACAGTATATGGAGATGTGCCAAACTGGCTCAAGTACAGGCAAAATTTGAGTGCAGATCATGCTTTATGACACTAAAAGCAGGGAAAGGCAATTTGGAGAGGACACTAATGGGAGTTCCTTGTGGAAAGTGGGAAGGGGTGGAGATTTCCCCCCTGTGCTCACTGCCCTGGTGGTAGGACAAAAGTAGGGTTCTAGGGTAGTTTCAGGGCTCTGGGGAAGGGAAGGGAATTTAGGACTTGGAGGAGGTGTAGAGAGGAAAAAGTGATATCTCTGCTTCCACTTTTCCCTCCTCTCCTGATGGCTTGACCTCAAGGTATGAGGTTCTATCTCCAGCTCTCCGTTTTTCCCCACCCTCAGACACTGCTCTGTGTTGTGCCTCTCACCCACCCCATTGGGCCATCTGCTCCCGCCTGAGCAGGAGGCATAGGTTCTGTGGGTGTGGCACTGGGCTAGGGTCCCACAGAGCATGGCTTGCTGCTCTGTAAGGGTGGGGTGGCTGAAGGGAGTACAGTTCCACGTGCTCTGGGGAGCAGCACCTGGAATAAGATGGTCTCCTGTGTCCATGGTAGCAGTAGATGCAGTTATTCTGTGTGAGGCTGAGCAGGCTGGCAGGGGTTAGCTGTGTAGCATGCATGGCTGTAACAGGTGATCCCTGAATCCTGGTGTCAAATCTCTACTGTCTGTAAAACCAGTGCTGCTTCCATCTCCTGGTTCAGTGATTATTCAAGAGTTCTGGTTTGGATATCCTGTTGTTGTGGAAGGAGCCTCTGAAATAGGGTGAGAGGAGGTCAGACTGTGTTTGGAGACTGTTCCCCACAGTGCATGTGAACTGCCATGAGGTGTAGTGCTTCTGAGTATGGGCAATATGCTGGCTAAGAGGTGTCATCTGGGTTAAGGAGTGGCCCATAACTGGTTTCCTAGGGGGCACTGTCAGAAAAGTAATCCCAGGATTTCTGTGTTGTTGGTGCATTCATTTGGGGCTTTGATTTGCTGGCGAATGTGTGACTGCTATAAACAACTTTTTTCTTGTTAAGTAAAATAATTAATCCTGTCATTTCAGGTCACTGCCTACTTACATAAAGATTTGAATAACCTGTGGATTATAAAGAAACATGATTCAGATACAGGTAACAAGTCTTTTATAACTGCTGCTTCTGTTTTTCACATAAATATTCTGAGTTCTTTCCAGGGCAGAGTATCCTTCATGGATATGAGGGGGAGAAGAGGAAGAACAAGGGGAAGCTGTCTCCATCTTGATTAACAGTGTGTGTGTCTCCTGTGTTTTTGGTTCTTCTCCAGATTGTACAGCTGAAGTAAATAAGCTTTTTTTAGCTGAAGGTTGCATTGACAATTTTTCAGCTGTGTAGGGCTGCAAATAACAGCAGAGAGGAAATTAGTGTGAACCGACTTAATATTTTTTGCAATCTGTTATTGTGGCTAAGAGTGTTGGGGAAGTCAGGTTCTGTTACAGTCTGGTACATTTTGTTTGACAGATTCTTGTGGATGATTGCTTGGGACAAGATAAGAGTACTGAATGTGATGATCTGTGGTTTGTACAGAAAGCTGCTGATTTAGATTATGTAGTGTGTGTAGCTGAGGCATACTTGGTCTGGCAGTTTCCTTTTTTTTACCTGCCACATGTGTTGATAAAAATTAACAAGAATTGTCTAAACAGCAAAAAATGTAAATAACGTGGGTATGTAAGAAAAATTATGATCAGTGTTGCAAGAATCATTTATAGTTCACATTCTTTGGAGTAGCTCTCAGGGTTAGAGTCTAGAACAATGTTTTACAGCAGGCTTAGAGTCAACACAATACTTTATTTTTGCTTTATTATCTGCTTGAGGCATGAGCATCAGCAAGAAACTTTCTAAGACCCTGGTGAGTTTGTAAATGCATTGATATGATCAGTTCATCTTCCTTCAGCAGATCTGTCTGACCCCTCAAGCCGTGTGGAGTTTGTGAGGCATGGAGATATTATTCGTCTGGAACATAAAGAGTAAGGATGATTTCTGGGATTCAAAGAAATTGTGTGATTGAATAGAATTGGTGGGAGACTTGTCCTGCTGGAGATTATGGTTAGATGAGCACAAGCAGGCTGTGTGACAGAGGTGTCTGTATATCTGAATTTCCAATGTGAGGTTTGTAGAGTTTTTCTTCTATGGTTAGACATTTTGAAAAGTGTCTATTAAATGAGAAACTTTTAAGATAACCACACAGCTTTATTAGAAATACCTACCTGAGCAGCACGGAGATATGTTCGGGTGTGTTAGGTGCGACAATCAGGATAACTCTTCCAGAGAAGCAATTTCGAAACCCTCATTCTGTTCCCTGTCTCCATGCTGAATTTTCTAGGCAAATAGAGTATGGGGTTTTTCTGTCAGTGTACTGCAAGTATCCTATTCCTGTGTTCATAGGCAGTACTCATCTGCTGAAGTTCTCAAGAGCACTGAGATCATAGCACTTTGGATGAAAATGGAAGCTGGTCCCTTCCCTTTCTGCAGGGAATACCTTAAGAGGAAGCAGGGGAACCCTAGAGACTTGGTATTTAGTCTTTGTCTAGTCTACTGCCACTGTGCCAAAGTGCTCTGTGCTTTCACAGCTTTGATTTCTTAACAGAACCTCTGAACTCATGAGCCTGGAAATCATGTTGTACTGTATTCAGTATGACATATACACAAATCATTGCTTAGGTTTCCAAAACTATTATACGACTATTTTTTAAAATTTTTAATTTGGGAGTTTACTATCAAGTATATGGTAATGAGGATGATAACGTCTTGATTAGGCAGAAGGGGTTGAGTGCCGCTGAGGTGTCCGGCACGGGAGTGGCTCGGCGGCGCTGCGGCAGGGTCCGGCAGGTGGCGCGCGGGGCCGGGGCAGCGGCGTCNGAAAAAAAACAAACAACAGAGCAAAACAAAACAAACCTCTTTTCCTTTTAGAGGTGGTAGATTGTAGTTTGAGGGTTGGATTTATTCATGCTGTCATCCTTTTCTGTCACTGCCCAGTGTGGCATAAGCTCAGAGTCACATGCTGGGAAGTGACAGTTTCACTCCATGTCCCCCATCCTGTTAAGGCTGCATCGTGCTGTGCCCTCAGCTGGAATTCAGTGGTTAGAGTACTGGCAGATCTCTGAGTGGCTCAAACCAATGTTCTTATCACAAATTGACAAGGTTCAAAGGTTTGACTTTTAATTTCATTTCAGAACTTCTAGAAATCTGCACAGTCACCAGCATGAGGCTCCCCTGACAAGGAAGCATTTTCAGGTCACTGGCTATGGAATAGTAAGTGAAGGCAAGATAAAACAAAAGCTCCTTCTTTTTGGGAGAGTTCATGTAATGCTAAGGGGATTTATTGTTGCTTTTTTTAGTTTGTTAGCCAGGATGATAGATGGACATATGCCATCCCGAAGGAAAAACTGGATGTAGTGTGAAATCTCATATTTAAGGTCTATTTAATGTGAACATAGATAAAAAAAAAAATTTGAACTTTTATTGTCAGTCTAGCTTTGGCAGCATTCAATTCCAGAAATGACAAACTGAGCAACCTTGAAGTTGCTCTGACAAGTATTATTTTATGTATTTGGCCTTGTCACATAGACAAGTGTTTTTTTGACAGAATGATGACAGAATTTTGAATCACGAAGATGAAATCTGCTTTGAGGGCTGAATTTCTAAACACAGAGATCTGTTGCCTAAACCCCTTTTGTGAAGCAGCCAAGTTACCCCTGTTTATGCTGTAACTCTGAGCTACAGTCAAGAATGAATTGAAAGCAAACAAAATTAAGGTTGGCAAGATAGAGATGTATTTGTGAGTGGTTGCTTATGTCTAGAATGATGTCTTCCTGATGGGGAATCTCTCCTGTGAAGTGTGAGTGAGGGTGGTCTGGGCTAGTTTGTTTACTTTTGCCCCCAGTAGAGTTTCAGAATTTCCTGTTTGCAGTGCTTCAGTTCTGTATGTCTTCTAGTTTGGGCATTCTTTCGTTTCTTTTTTCTATTCTTGTAATTTTTTTTTCTCCAACGGTCTGTTTGCATGACAGAATGGAACAGGAGACTCCAATGACTTCTGGCGGATTGAAGTGGTAGGCAGAAAGTCTGGGAAGCTCATCAAAGTCCTGCGGAGTCAGGTCCGGCTAACCCATGTGGCCACAGGCTGTGTGCTGGGCTCTTCTGGAAAGACTCTGCCAAAATGGTAAATAGTTCGTAAACCCCATCCAAGGGGATGCAAGGCCTTGAGCTGACATGTTCCTTTACTCAGTGGTACTTTTAGACTAAGCAATAACCACATTTCCTCCATTTCTTTAAAAGAATAAAAATGTAACTTGCAGGTGCTAAAAAGTTGCCCAGAGGGGAAGATCTGGGTTAGGGTTATGCAGTGAAGGTATATGGCTATGAAAAATATTATCCCTTAATGAGAGATCCAAGAGTGGCATGGACATAGATGGTGTCATCTGGTAAGGCCAGGAGGGGATGACAGACATGTTCTTTAAGTCCCATTTTATCCTTGGGGTTTGCAAAAAATCACTGGAAACTGGGGCAGTTCATGCCCCGGTTCATAATCTTCAAAATTGCTTTCTATTGGTATTAATTTACCTTGTGATTAGAAGACCTTCTGCCATTTTTGCATGCAGCATCTGAAGTGAGGCAGTGGTTACAAGCTGCTATTAGCAGGGGTCAGGGTTTTGTATGTCCTTGAATTACATATCTTCATCATTAAAATGAGGTGTATGCAGAGACATCCAGGCTCATGCCAAGGAAGCTGCCCTCTCTAAAGCTGCACCGTGTGGGATGCTGACATGGGTCCTGAAGCAGAGGCTGTGCAGTCATGTCATGTTGCTGCTGTTTTGAGAGCTGCCTCCCTTTCTGCTGCTCTAGGTTTCCCTTCACTGCGTTGTGGTAAAGCCACATTTTAGGGAATCCTGTGGATGCTGAATCAAAGTGAGAGCAGGCAGGTACCTCTGGCAACTGCCTGGCCAAGAGTGCAAATGCCACTGAGATGTCATCGTAAAACTGGGCTCATGGGTAAATAATGTGTTCAGTTAAAAAAAAAAAACCCACCAGTTTCCATCAAGAGCATTCAAAAAAGGTTGCAAATTGGGGTTTTTTTCCCACTAACAACTTACTATGTGAATGGAAGTTCACATAGTAACTTCAATCAAAATATTGATGATAGTCAGAGCTGAGGGGAAAAGTACATGTTAGGTGCAAATAAGGATGGTTAGAGTATATTGGATTTTTATATTTTTTGTATTTAAAGGGTAGTAATCACTGTCCTTCAGAGAATTTAGTAGTAATTATTTAATGGATTACTTAATTAGTGAAATTTGCTAAGTGGTGATTGATAGAAAATTCCTTATTAATCTGTCATATTACTGCCAGATTTGATGCACTTTTTCCCAAAGTCTTTGATGTGACCTACTAGACACAGGGTGGCAGACTAAAGAACAGTTATTGGTATATCCTCTAAGGTAATTGTTCTGTTTCTGTGATACATTTGTAGGTATGGATTGACTTAAATTGATGAAGGTGATTTTCTTTGGAGGGACTATAAGGGTTGAATTGGAAGTAGTTTCTAGTTGGCAAGGTGCATAATTTTCAAAAATCACACTGTTTTTATATGGACCTAGGGTTTTTTAGGTGAGAAAGTGAGAAATGTGGTTCAACTATTCCATGGAATTTTGATGTCAACTGCCTTGCAGATCTATTTTGGTTTCTACATGGTTCTTATAGCATGTAAGAATGCAACTGCTGAAGCATTACGGAGAAGTATAAAGCTAAATGGGCAAAAACTAGACACAAAATGGAAATATTGAGTGTTCTGTGGGCTGGTGGTGAACTGTTCTCCTGATCCTCAGGGGCTGGGAGCAAGTGGAAGTCACCTGCACACCATACCTGAAGGAGACACCCAATTCTCTCTGGAACTTTGAAGAGCATATTAACCCTAAATGTAAGTAATTTATTTACTTTTCCTTTGAGGGTGCATCTTGGCTTGCTGTTAAAGGAAGGGATGAGCTATCAGATAGCAGTAACTGGCATTCTGCATTTGAAATGTATGTGTTCTTTCCCAGCTTAAGTGCAAACTTGCTGAACTTGAGCCTGTGCAGGGATGTAGAGCCCTTTTCTATTTCACTGTTTGTACTGGAAGCTGGTGATAATGCTTGAAGTGTAGTGGAAGTATAAAGACTTTTTAAAGGATTTTGAGATTTTAATGTGTTACAAAAGTGTGAAGCACTCCAGTACAGGCTGTCATTTCTAACATTGTTTAATTGGGAATTGTTGTCATTGAAATGAATATGTCATATATATTTCAATGATTTTTTAAAAAAGCTAGGATCCACTCTGTTCTGGTGTATTTTTTTGCTTCTCTTACTGGGGGTGTGCTAAATAATGACTTTGCAGTACCATCAAGAAATGAATAGTGTGTGACAGAGGTCTACATTTGCCAGTAATGACAGGTGGGCCTTGCAGCCTCATCCAGGAGTTACATGTTTCACAGGCTCATCTGGCCCGGGTTATTTTACACAATTTTCATCCCATGAATTTCAGGTGACTTGAGCTGAGTTCTGAGTTATTAAAACATTTACTGTTTTTCCTCCTGTGAAAGCAACTGTACGCAAACCAAAGGAGAGAAATCCTGGGCTGTTGACTTGGTATAATTTCCTCTTCTGTTGTAATGTATTTTACATTCCCACACGTATGGCTCATTTACAGATAAACAGCAGCCTATGAAGAGTATGTCTCTAATTTCAGCCAGAAATACAAATCTATTTATTTCATGGGCTTTTATCTATTTTGTATTGCTCCTGGAAGTAAAGGAGGAAATTTAGGAGTACAACAGTTGTAAAATTCACTGGGGGATACTTTTGACTGCAAGCCATTGTGTTTAGAATATGAATAAATTGCATAGAGAATGAAAAGAGGTTCTGGAAGTAGATTTGTTGTAGGAGGAGAGAGTTTAGTTTATTATGAAAAAGGCAAATAAAAGTAAACCATACAAACTTCTAATCTATTTTTCTCTTTTTTTTTTTTTTTTTGAAGTGCCCAATATCAGCCTGGATGTTTTGAAACCTTCTTTTGCAGAAATTCTGCTAGAATCCCACATGGTTATGATCCGGGTAGGATATCATTGATTCTAAATTATAGTTTTCTTCCTCCTCTCTCTTGCATTAAAAAAAAAAAAAAATAGCACTTTCTGAGAGATCTGGGTGATGGCTGCAAGCTAGGGCAGAATTTACATGCCCAAGCAACCTACTTGAATTTATACTTAGAAAAAAGGATGGTCTTGGAGCTAAATCTTCCAAGTCCAAGTTTGGAAGCCTTAGGCTTAATGCCTGGCTGTGCTGTTGGTGTGATCTAGCTACAGCCTAGTTATGTAATGTTTTCCCTACCTTCCTGTAAGGCTTTAAAGTAAAATTAGCATTTGTGAGGCAGGAAGATATTACTTTGGTCAAAATCAGAAAAATTAGCTAAACAGACATTTAGAAAAACAATAAGTGTTTGGATTGAAAATGGAAAACTTCTGATTTTTTTCAAGTTCGTCAGGGAGCTGTGATTTCTGGTTTACTTTTTATCTCTGAATATGTATGTATTTTAAAAAGAGCAGATTTAATATTTGCAAGGTGGACTGCTCTTGCAGTATTTTCCCATGATTGTTCTTTGTACTCTTGGCCACAGCTCTTCCACTTCTAGCTCCTCAATCCTTCATCTGAAGAATGAGAAGTTACTATTTTGAGAAAGGAGTCTAGGGTTTTCTTTGCTACTGTTTGTGAAGCTCTTCTCAGATTTTAAAGAGAAAAAAAGTAGTCAAGCACATTGTTGTTAGTACTTGTAAAGTGTTACTGTAACATGTTTCCATGGCAATTAGTGATAATCCTATCTCAGGTAAGGAAGCACCTGCCTGAGTTTCCATGGGAATAATCTTTGAGGCTTTTCTTTCATAGTGGAGGGAAACATGTCACACTAGTCTCTTAATGAAAAAAGGTCTTGCTTATGCAACATGTATCCTCACTGACAGAAAAGCTGGAGAAATGAGAGAATACTGCCCCTTATGCTACCCAAAAAACATTTTCACTTGCACAGTAGTATTAAAAGTTCATAGTCCTAGTTCTGACCATTGTGGAAGATGATGTGTTTATGTAGGTCAAAAGAGAACTTTCACTCAGGAAGAGTATTGATGTATGTTTGTGTACACAGACATTTCTGGGCAGACATTGCAGCATAACTGCCTGCTTATTTAAATTTTATGTTGACTTACCGGCAGGGAAACAGCGGCCTCAAACCAAAGGACAATGAAGTTACATCCAAACCTTGGCACTGGCCCATCAACTACCAGGTATATTGATCAATCCATCTTCCTTTCTATTTTCAAGTGCTTTTGCAGTGCCTTTTGAAGCACACCACCTCGTAGTTGCATTGAAGATGCTGTCAGCTTTCTTTTGTAGCACCTCAGATGCATGGATGGGAATTTGTCTCACCTTAGACGCTGTGCAAAATACAAACTGGACTGATGAATATCTGTTTTTCTCCCTTCTGATCTCTTTCCTCAGGGACTGCGTTTTTCTGGTGTCAATGAGACAGATTATCGGGTTTATTTGCTTGGAAACCCGGTAAGTTGGAGTGGGAGGTTCCAAGCCAATGTCTAGCAAATTTTAGCTTAGTCTTGCTTCTGCCAGTGTCAGTGTTTCTTTTCCTTCTCCTCCTTTTGGACTGTCTCTCTTATTGTACTCTTAATGTTTGCATATCACATGCACATGACCAGCATGAAGTCCCAAATCTTTCTTTTTCTCTTGTGTAGGTGATTTGGTGGCTAAATCTGGTCACTATTGGGTTATATCTTCTGATAACACTTTGCACTGCAGTGGCTCTGAAGAGAGGTGTCCAACTGACACCCGAACTCAAAGGTGAGGTCAGTCTTCCTTTTCATGAATGCCTTTTGCAGGCACCTTAAAAATGTGTGGATGGCAGGACTTCTTGTGTCAAGGATGGGAAACCACTGAGCTTGGAATATCAAGCAGTGTCCACAGGGAAAAAGAGTTGGAACTTCGTATCTGTAGTTTAATAGTGAACACCACAGATCTTCTACAAAAGCAGTGCACAGCTACTTACATTGGCTGCAAGGGATACAGGCCAATTAATCAATGTCCTGCTGTCAAGCTGTGCATGTGCCCTGTACTCTGTAGTATGCACAGTGTTTTAAGACAAGAAATGTTTTCTGAAATTTATGCAAAGCAAATGACAAATGCAAGAGATAAAATGTTCCTGTATTATGTTCATTGCCAAGGTTATGGAGCTTTTCACAAGCCCTAGTTAGTCATACTCTGACCATTCCAGTTTACATCACCGGTTGCTTCATTTGGTAGATCTCCTCATGGGAAGTCTATTCTGAAATGTGATGGGAAGCTTCTCAATTATACAATAAGCTATTGGCTAAGCTGTATACAGACACCAGAGCTCTTAGTCTCTTCCCCAGGCTCTGAAAGCTAGGCACCACTTCTTTCCAGGAAGGGCTGACAAAGTGATCATCTGGATGGCTCTCGTTGCAGAGGCAATGAAAACCATCAGAAACCAGAATCACCTGATTAGTCTGATGCACATCCTGAGAAACTGCATGTTTGGTCTTAACATAGAGGATGCCTTGAGACTTAGGTCTTTGTATATCTTTTCTGATAATTGTCCTCCTGAAGAGTGCTTGTATATTTATAAAGAATGCAGATAGGATTTTGCAGAGGCTCGAAGCAATTCCAGGCCAATACGTGACTTCCTGCAAAGATCATTCCTGTTGAGTTTACTTAGTGTGTTAAGGTTTGCCAATAGGAACTGTAGCTGAGTTTTTCTCTGCTGAAGTCTGTTTATTTGTGTTCCAGAACTATCCCGAGTTGTGCTACATGGTGGAGGGCAGATCACACTGGGCTGGCTCCTTCATTACCTCCCTTTTTTTATGATGGGACGAGTTCTCTACTTCCACCACTACTTTCCTGCCATGCTTTTTTCCAGCATGTTGTCAGGTAAATACTAGAGTCTTGGAGAAGACAAGGTAGGGGAAAAGCTGATATTCTGTTAAATTGAATGTTTTTGTGACTACAATGTTTATTATTTTTATAGGCTTTGTGTTTGCTTGTGGAAAGTGCTTGAAAGCATTGACTTACTCAAAATGTTTTTCACAAAGCAGCTTGCAGTGCCAATTTTTGTTTGTTTTTGGTGTTTTTGTTTGTTTGTTTGTTTTTGGTTGTTTGGGGTTTTTTATTATCACCCTGAAGAGGCAGTCATGTCTAGTGCTTAGGGCATTTAAATTTAGAGATGGGATTCCTAGTCTCTGCTATTTCACTGTTCTTATATATTCTTGTATATAAGTTACTTCCCTCCTTCTTTGCTGCCCCTACTTTTCTGTCATGTCTTTTTATAATTTCGCTTTGGTAGTTTTTCCTGGGATTTTATACCAACTTCATTAGCATCTGGGGCCCAGATCTCTTTTGCATTTATTCAAATGGAAAGGTAGGACGAAAAAAACCTTTGCTGATGCAAAACGATCTCTATGGTTTTGAAGGTTACCAAGGTAAATGAATTTAAAAATTGACATGGTCCTCTGGTGTTAACAGAGTTTCGTCAGCCTAGTCTCTGAACATTGCAGCTCTGTTCTTCTGAATTTTACCTCTTCCTTCTCCTAGGAATCACCTGGGATGCACTACTGAAGTTCTGTGCTGGGTTCCTGTCACCCAGCACTACGTCTAGAAAGGTATATGGAGGTGGGTTCCTGGCACTGGTTCTGCTCATCCTGTACAGGTGAGTGCTAAAAGCTGAACTTTCATGAATGGAATGTGTGACAGTTGCCATCTCAATAGAAACTTTGCTGCCTGTTAATTATCCTTAGCCTTTGTTTCCTTTTCTCTTCTCTGCTGAATTTGTCAGACACCCTCAAGCCCAATCCTAAACCCTCAAATTTGATTAGATTCAGCATCTGTGTCTCAGTAATGCATTATAGAACATCTTTCCATTGCAGGGAATCTTCCTTTTGTCGCAGCACACAGTGTGAACACTCTATGCTCCTGCAAACCCACCCTTCAGTGGTTTGTGGTTCTAATCTCCATGATGGTGACATAGTCCTCAAATACAGGCAAATTTTTCATTGTTGTAAGTTTTATCAGGTTCTAAGAGAAAATACCAGGTGTGATAAAACTGTATTTTGCGTTCAGCAGAGATTAGAAGGTCCCCAGTAGAGCTTAGAGCAGCCCAAGGAGAAAGGTCCCATAGGCTGCGAACTTCTTGAGACAGAAAGCTGTGCTGTGTTTGATGGGCATTTGGTTTCTTTCCACAGCTTCTACCTCTTCCATCCACTGTCCTATGGGATGATAGGACCCATGGCCTCCGACCCTAGCAGCCCCATGGCAGGGCTCCGGTGGATGGACTCCTGGGAGTTCTAGAGCAAAGGAAGCCTGGGAACAGCGGATCAGAAACATGAGATCTGCTGCTCGTCAGGCTCATTCTGGTGCTTTGAAGACATGTGACTATAAAATGCCCTCTCTGGAGAACTCTGGGTATAGTAACCCTGTAGCTTTGGCATTTGTTTGCGCTGCCTGCATCGGAAGATGCAGAAGATGAGAAGGTCCCCTTAAATTAAAAGATTCATGTCCTGAATCCTTAGGTTATATTAATGCACAGCTGGCTGCCTAAATGCTACTTCTTTGAAGCAATATATGTCAGTCAAACAGCAGTGGCATTCTAGCAGCCAGACCAGCACAAGTTGGAGACTGACTGTGGTTGCATGTACACTCCATGTGTTTGTGTGTCTTCCTTCTTGTAATCTAAGCACCACTACAGTCTGAAGCACTATAGGACTTCTGTCATGATTAACAACCTTTCTTATGGTGAGGTTTTTGAAAGCTTACTATAAGTATCTGGGGACCTTCATTCTACCTGCCTTGGCTGGCTGAAAGTTTTTTTGTTCCGACCCTGAATTTTTAAAAAATTTAAACAGACTGAAAGGGCCTGTTTGAAATCTCCTGAGCCATCGTGCCTTGCCTGTCTCCCAGGCCCTCTGCAGAGATGGAAATTGTTTATCCCTGTATACTGCCTTGCTTTCCGGTCACCTTTAATCATTTATACAACTCACCTAGCAGGCCTATTTCCAGAGCCAGACTGTTCCAGCTCAGCTCTTTGTAGCTTCTTTCCAGTTCTGTCTGAAGCTGCCAAAGAAATTACAGTGGAAATGGCAGGTGATTTATTTTCAGCTCCAGTATGCTGTGGAGACCAGCATGGCAGTGTATGGGAGGCTGTAATGATAGCTTGGAAATCTTACAGACAGCTGTCACTCAGCTTTTGTTCCCAGCTATTTCAGTGTCAGTGCCTGTGCTTTTAGGGGAAGGCTTCACCTCAATGAATGTGGCATCTGCAAAACTGGCTGCTGGTGCCAAAGTATCTGCTCAGTGTATTCCCATATTGAACAAGTTCCTTCTCTTGACTGCTGAACATCAAATGACAAGGAAATGTGAGGCCAGGCAAAAATGTTTTGTCTGTGAAGTGTCAGGAGCCATTGGATGTTGAATCCACCCCTTCCAAGAAAGCAGAATTTGATTTATTAGGTGCCTTCATCTGGTGTTAGGTCTGTTTTTATGGATGTTCCTTTTATTCCATTTCCTGTTCTTCATCCAGTATCAGTTTCTTGTCACAGTCCAAGTTGCTACATTGTAGCATCCAATGTGTATGACACTTAGATCCCAGCTGTGTTTCTATCTCAAGAAGTAATACTTGAAAAACTCTTCTGTGTATGTTTCAATGAACTCATGCCTTCCATTTCAGAGTTCTTGCTTTGCTTCACAGCCTTGCATCAAAATTACAGGTAGAGAGAGAGCAGCAGGTGGGTGTGTCTGCCTTTAATGGACTGTGCATTTATTTCTCTTACCAAATCTTGGATTCCAATACATTTCCTGCCACACAGAAGAGCTGCATTAGCATAGTTATTCAGGGGGGGACATGACTAGACTCCAGTCAGATTCGCATTCAGTCTTCTTGGTAGAGATCCATAGCATTGTTCAGTAAGGCAGCTGCTTGCTTTTGTAAGGCTCTGGCTTGGTATGTCACATCTCTCCAGAAGATGACTCCTATAGGTACTAGCTCAGATGGGATGGACCTGTGCTTTTGGTTCTAAAGGTTATGAGTTGATCACCTGCTGCTTATACATGGTGGGAAGTCACTGCAATAATTAGCTGCTGGGTTTGATGGTTCTTTTCCACCTGTTATTGCAGGAAGTGCTCCTACCTGCATGAGCCAGGGGTTCACAGAGGTGATATATAGACAAGGATGTGGGGGAAGGCTGCAAGCTTCTTCAGATCCTGCCAGATCTGACAGCAGCAGCAAATTGTTAACTGTTGGCAATGTGAAAGGCAGACAGTGCAGTGCTGCCTTGTAGCAATGTGATCCAGCATCTTCTACTCTTGGTGAGATTATTGGCTTTATAATATATTGCTGTCCTCAATATGAGCTTTTCCTAAGGTAGTCCCATTGTCATGGGGAGGATTTGCCAGAAGACATGGCAAAAGCCATGATTTAAAGTACAGAGTTTTTTCCAGCACATATAATTATACACTTCCCCTTAGCATTAATAACAAAAAAAAAACACCTAGGAAACTTGTGAGTGTTTTGGAATTACATTTTCTAACACTCTTTATTCATCAGATTAAACCTTGGCAATGCAAAAATTGAGTTAGTAACCTTGTTTTTTTCAGTTATTATGAAGGGGTCAGTTTTGTAGGAGTTGCCTGAAGAAGATGAACCCGTCTGTTCCTTGGCTAGGGTCCCTCCATGCTTTATTATTAATAATCTTTTGGATGTGGATTAGCAGCTGAGTGCTGAAGGTGGCAAATGTCATCTTCCCATCCCACCTTCCTATGCACAAGTCCAGCTTCTGTTTCAATACAGACAAAAGGTTTATTTTTCTTTAGGTCTGTTGCTTCAGAAATTCTCTTCAGAGTGTTTGATTGGCATTGAGACTAATCTATTTCTTAGGTCTTGTGTGCTGGTAAGGGGGTGGAGGCATACAGTGAAAAAAAAAATCTATCTATTCCACAAGGGGGAGCAACTTCCAGCAGAATGTTTATTTTTGATCTAGAGTTAAAAGGATTGAAAGGTCTACATTGAAGACTAAAAGAGACATTTCCTCTGCACTTTCTGGACTTCAAGGGTTGGGTTTTCAAGTAAGTGTAAATTGATGTAGCTCTGTCTTCTTTCAGGAGAAAAATACTGAAAAATTATTCTAATTAGAATTTAGCCTTCAGTATTTGCTTCTTAAAACAAAACCTGTCAGGCCATTGCTGAAACATAATAGTAACTGATACTTTGTGAGGTCAATAAAATACAATAATTTGGATTACCTTCCTGACTCTGTCTTCAAATCTCTGAGTGGTACAGACATGAGGCAATGGGAGCAAGGCACTCTTTGCTTTCGGGATGGAATTTGGGCTGCTTCAGTTCAGTTTTTCCAGTTGTGCTTGTGGAATGAGTTCAGGTTCGTTTTGAGAGCTGCTCATTAGTCATCTTCTCCATGTGGAAAATAGCTGATGGTGCTTTCTTGAGGCCAAAAGGTGCTGTTCTCTGGAGCAGCTGCTCTCTTTGAACCTTCCTTGACAAGGCTCCTTTTATCACCGACAAAGTATTTCATCAAACCGTATCCATGGATTCAAAAAGCTGCAGGCTGCCACGTTCCCTGCTTCAAATTCTTTTTTGTGTGTAAACTCTATTTTCAACTCTCGAGTCTCTGAAGGATAGATAGAGGGCCTCTAGGCTCATCTAGCTTTATCCTAGGCAATCCATCCATCTTAAAAGGTTTCTGTTAACAGTCGCTTCAGGACATCGATACGCACACATCTATTCCAGCAGCAGGGACTGGCCTATTTCCAGGAACTGGACTACTCATGCTGTGAAACACAGATGTGACTCTGAGGAGGATTTGAATGGAGATTTCTGTGCCAAGGTTGCCCTTGGTCCAGGTGGAGGACTTTGTGTCATCACTGTTTGCCATCATTGTTCGCAGCTCTGGGAGCCACCACCACTCTTCAGTCTGTATAGGGTTTTCTTTTTGCATCTTGATAGGAAAGGCTGATTGATGCACAAAGGGCATTGATAGGATATACTTTTTTGTATCTTCTTCCATCCTTCTGGTTCTTGAAGTATGCCCAAGTACAGGACATGTCTTTGCTTCCCCCAGTTTTTGGGCTATGCATCCGTTTCATACAGGTGCCTGAACAAGGGGTAGGACAGGACATCTTGTAGTAGCCTGAGTGGATAAATACCTGTCAAACTGAGAGCAAAATCAGAACCTTGTTAAGGAAAGGTAAACAAATGTGTTACTTGATAGTTCCCTCCTGTCCCTCTTGAATCCCTCAGAGAACTGTTTTTAAGGGGTTTGAGAGCAAACCAGCTGTTAGCATGGTAACACAAGGCATTTACCTGAAATTCTCTGTTGCCATGCTGAGCAGCTTCCCTTCCATGCTGTGACTGAGTGACCCTCTGGGTTGGCACTCTGTGCACAAGCACTGTTTCCTCCTCTCAGGATCCTGCTGGCAACGTGAAAACCTCCTTAGCAGTGCCCTGTGTCTCTGCCGGGCTGGGGAATGTAGGTAAGATTGCTTTTTTCCCCCTTTACAGCAAGTGACCCCATGACCCCACACATGGGCAAGTGTGTCATGAAAGCAAAAACGTGTGGACTGTTAGAACAACATAAGGCTCTTCCCTGCTGGGAAAGGAAGGCTGAGGATAAGAACACCACCTCCGTAGCACACTTGCTTTGGGGCGGGGCTGTGGGCTGCAAGCAGTCAGGACTGAAAATTCTCTGTCTTTGAAGTACTAAGATCTTGGTTGTGTGGTTGGTTGCAAGTTGCTTCACTTTTTAAGCTTTTTTATGCTCTTTACTTGAATGTCAAGGGCTATGATTATCACAGGTAATATCTGAGGTGGTGACATATTAGCATAGATACCACTCCTGCTGAATTTGTAATTGATCCTAAAACTTTGCCAAGTGAGCTTACTGTGTTTTACAAGAGGCACTGTTTAGAGCCATCCTTGAAGAACTTGCCCCTGGCTAAACAAGGGTTTGGAGCAACACTGAGAGGGGTTCTTTTGTAATTCTTTCCTGTATCCTGAACCTTTCTTACTAATGCTGCTGGTGTGTGCGTGCGTGCATCTGTCCGTGAACTGAATTCTAACTACAGTGCAATTACTGTACCATATGGTGTGGATGGGAGAATGTTCCCTTGAGCTATAAATGTGTTTTGTACAGGTGATAATGGAAAATTAAGTAGAATTTGGAATTTAATTTTGTAATAAATCTCTCTTCTTTGAAGCAGTCTCTTTTTTGTCTAGATCTTGGGGTGGGTTTTTTCCCCCTTTCATCTCTTCCTCACATACATGCTTGAAGTAACAACATGAACTTTAAATGGACCCATTGGAGAATGTAAGCTAGGATAGTAATGATGTACATCAGCTTTTAGGACACAAGTATTGCTGGACTGCAATTTTAGGAGATCAGATTTTACTGCAATCCAAGCAGTGTGTTGGTAAGCACAACAGGAAGTGAAACTGGTACATTTGGACAAGAATAAAGTACTGTCTGTTGAAGCGGGTTTATTTCTCCCTATTAAAGATGTGGTAAATTATCAATATGTATAATATGTCAGTTTAATGGGTATTTTCATCAAGCTTCTGATAGGTTGCCTATGAACACTTCATTTGACAGGTCAAGCACTTTATTCAGGAACCCAACATTTTTCTGTAAGTCGTGTTCAGTCCGCAGTGTCCATAACTGGTGCACAGTTTTGTACAAATGAGGCCCTTGCTGTGAACTAAATGCAAGAATCTGTAATAAAACTGAAACACTGAAAATTAGATTCTGGCTTTTTACGAGGCTGTATTGAGAGGCTTTTGAGTACAGTGTAATAAGGGGTTGCTTGGGGTGGAACTAGATGGGAAAAACCAAAATACAGCCACCTTATCTGGGACTATGCATTGATGGCCAGATGAGTGCTGGAGGAGAGCCATCCAGTCTGTTTGGATGTGTTCCAAGGGCTGCTGAAGTACAGCCAGGACAGCTAGGAACTGGACTGTGGCCTGTACAGGGTGATACAATAGGCTATTAAATGGTTACTGAAAAGCCTATTGACTTCTTGTATTGCTTCACACAGTGCAAGCTGATCTTTGGATACTGTCTGATCAGGGCTATTGTTCTGGAAGTCAGGAGTGCAGATATAGAAGCTGTGCTAGAATGTAGGGAGATGACCAAAAAAGGAGGAAGTATTGTTGGTAAAATGCTGATAATGTCTGAAGTAAAATTTTACTTCTCACTGCCCTCTAAAGGAAGAATGGCTGCTTTCTGCAGGTAAGTGATTGCATGTGGGTGAACACTGGTGACTGATTCCAATTTGCACTTGATTTGAACCTGCCAGATTTGTAGGCTTCTAGATTCCAGCCATCAGCCCGTTATCTGTTCCTCAACAAGAACGAGGCTTTTTTACAACCTGGTGTTTTAATACAGATTTTGTGCTCTGCCTGCAAGCTGCTTCTTAATTTTCTATTTTCTAACCAAATAGAAACTTCCAATGCAAGTTGCTTCCTTTGGTCCTCAATCTCCCATGCACCCTTCTCATTTTTTTTTGTTTACCCATAAGGTTTCCCAAACTGTACCATGTCTTCCATCAGTCTCCCCAGGCCCGTATGCTGAAATCATAGGGATTTCATCTTCACTACACCCACCACTGCTGCCTGGTTTATGTCTGAGGATTGTGGCTGGACACCTTGGAGTTGTTTTCTAATACACCACCACTAACTCTGTAACTCTGGCCCATGTAAAGCATGCTCTGGAAGTAGAAAGTTTGTGCTTTAGAGAAAGGGTGTAAGTCTAACAAGCATTGTAATAGTTGTAAATTGCTTTTCCATTTTTATCCTTCTTGTGTCATTGCTTTATCTCTATATTGCATCCAAAGCCAGTCATCTTGTTGTCATGCAGCTGACAAAAGGTAGTCTTAAGCCTTCATTCCCCTGACCTATTTTTTTCACCATATATTTTAGGATGAGGTGGTCTTGGAGTACCTGGGTTTCTCCATTGACCAGAATGGGAGTTTAGATTATGCGTCCTTATGAAAGCATCTGTGTTGGATCAGCTGAGTCACACCCTGGCAGTGTGCTGGTGCCTTGCAGTGCTTTAGGGGCAATAACTGTTCAGTTACTAGGTGGAGAATGAAAGCAGCTGAGAAGTGGGGAGAATCAGTTAAGATGAGAATGTGAACATGCGTAAGATCGTACTTTCTGGACTTGTATCAGAAACAGTGTGGCCAGCAGGACCAAGGCAATGATTGTCCCCTTCTCAGCACTGCTGAGACCGCACCTCAAATCCTGTGTTCAGTTTTGGGGTCCCTCACTTCAAGAAAGACATTGAGGTGCTGGAGTGTGTCCAGAGAAGGGCAACAGAGCTGGTGAAGGGTCTGGAGCACAAGTCTGATGAGGAGCAGCTCATAGGACCTTATCGCTCTCTACAACTTCCTGAAAGGAGGCTGTAGCCAGTTGGGGGTTGGCCTCTTCTCTCAGGTAATAAGGGACAGGATGAGAGGAAATGGCCTCAAGATGTACAGGCCAGGTTTAGTTTGAATATAAGGAAAAATTTCTTCGCTCAGAGGATGGCCAGGCATTGGAACAGCCTGCCCAGGGAAGTGGTGGAATTACCATACATTCAAGTGTACAAAAAACACATAGATGTGACACCTGGAGACATGGTTTAGTGGTGAACCCAGCACTGCAGTTTGCAGGTGAAAAATTCCTCATTGAACTGGAGAATTATTTTTGACAAAGCCCCAAAACCGGAATGGCTTAGATAGGTGAGGAGGAGAAGGTCTCAAGCCAGAAGTGTCCGACACGTAGAAGGAAAAATACATGGTGTTTGCTTTGAGACCAGATGGCTCGGTGCAAAGCTGAAGTGTGGGAATGCTGGCACAGCCCTGACATGAAGGAATGGGTGCAGTAAAATACAAAATCTTTGTTTTAATAAATCATATAAAAGTGCTGTTCATGGAGACAACCGCTGTAGGTCAAATGTTTGTAAGAGATGGCCTAATCAATAGTGTCAATTTAAATTGCAAGGAGGGAGAGAACAGAGAGTTGAGATCAGAGAGAAGACGATCAATGACCACTTGAGAGACCAGCAGTGCTTCTGAAACAACAAGTCCAGGGGGGAAACTACAGAGGAGACTCCACAATAAATAAAGCATCCTTTTACAAGCTTTTGCCATGATGTTTCAGCAGCTGACGGATGAGCCAGTCCAGATGCATAAGGACAATCGGAAGGAAATCCAAGATCATATGCACCATCCCTAGGTAGGACAGAAGCCCAGTAACTGTGCTAACACAATGCTTGCCAAGTTGCCAGGCGTATTAGCCAGAGCACCATGTTGAGCTAATGAGGCTGGAGAGCTTTTTGCTTGCATCCCACCAGCTTGGGGTGCACATACCTCCAGAGCTGTTAGGTCTTATGACCAAATTCAGCTTGTGTGTCAAGACTGACATGGTCTTGAACTCTGAAAATGCACTTTGGTAGAGTGGCTTACAAAAGGCAGAAGTTGCTTCTTGGAAGATCAGCCTGGTGGTGTAGCTCATTGTGCTAGGGAGCCCAAGCTGAATAACATCTGGGGTAAGGCGTGAGCATCTACCAGTGCCGCACCAGATCCGACAGCTTGGTGTGATCCCCTTTGACCTTTCCACCACTTCATGTCCGGTCATCCCAGGACTGTTTTCACCTGCCTGTACAGATATTCCCTAGCTGGCCACAGGATATTCAAGATAAACCTGGGGATATCTACAAACTGAATTAAAAAGAAGTTTTCATTTTAATCTGCTGTTGAATCCTCGATCTGCTCCTTCTCCTGCTGCCTATCCCTCTCCCCTTAGCCCAGACCCCCACCAGTGAGGGTGGTAGTGCTGCCCTGCTCTCTCCACAGTCATGGTGGCAGCAAGCAAGATCTGCAGCTCATCTTAATCATTTGATGGACAAGATTATTATCTCCTGCATCGCTTTTGATTCTTGTTATGCAACCATATTTCATGACTTGCTTTGCTACTGAGCTGTGCCGCACCACGGCCTGAGGGGGTAGCTTGAGAAGACTTTGGGAAACGTTGCATGATTTCTGCTCCCACCTGAGGATGGTGATGGGAGTCTGGGAAAAAGAGAACCTGTCATAATCTGTGGGTTTGAGACTGGGGACAAGGGGAAACAAAGGGGATTAGCCAAGCCCAGGAGTCTGTATCCTAAGTGAGCAGGAAGCCTGAGGCAGATAGATCAGAGTGTCATTATTCATGAAGACTCACAGATGTAGAATTGGAAATGAACAGGAGTTTAAAGGGAGATATGGGATTGTTAGTGCAGCAGCTGGGATGAAAATTGACAGTGCCACAGCAGCACGTGCAAAGCAGTCACCCCTGGGCCAGGCAGATAGGGCCTCCCTGGGCAGGAAGGGTTGTTCTCCAGGTGCTGTGAACCCTGAGTGCTGGGCTGGGGACTGGCATTTGCAAGATCATTCCTACTTCTGCCCCACTGTTTCACGAGACTGGGCAACTTTCTTTCCATGTGGGTAAACTGAGGCACTGAACAAGTAAAGCTGACGCTTGGCAAGGGAGGTTAAGAGTGTTGGTACTGTAACCTGAAGTGGCTGTAGATTACAATAATGAAACCCACTGCAAACTAAAAACATTATAAATTTTTTTTCTCCCAAAGCACAAAAGAGCATTCTCATCCTCTTTGCATGTCAGTGAATTTCTCCAAAAACCTCCCTCCCAAAATCAGATGATTTTGGAGCAGTCTGTGCTGCTGACCTGGTTGTTCTTCACTCATGAGAGTTCCAGGGACAGTCTTGCAGAAATCCAAGAGCAGCTCAGAAAAGAGCTGAACTGCCAGGTTAGGTACATGGAGCCAAGGGAGCTGGGAACCATCACAGAAAACTCTCAGACCACGCAAACATCTGCAGTGCTCAACCTCTTGCTGAGATTCTCATGCTTGAAGGCTCACAAAACATCTGGAACAAGAGGAGAGGTTTTCTTGTTTGCTTCCTTGTGCTTAAATCCTCTCTGGACTCAACTTGTACTCTCAGCTGCAAGGGAGAAGCTGCTTTGCACACAGGCAAGAGCACCGTCTCTCCCAAACCCTCGGTCTTTTAAATAATTTGAATGGTGGTTTGGACGTTTCTTATCCCTGAGTTCTCCCTGTCTCCCATCTCAAGCCCCCCTTGCAGGTCCTTCCTCCTGTGCTGGAAGACCTGTGCTGCCACAGGGGGGAAAATGCTGGGTTTATTAAGAGAGTGGAGATGTATCCATGCCAGAAGGCAGCAAAGGGGTGGATTCGCTGTTCAGATGATCAGGGAAGATGGGGAAACTACTCCTGAATGCATCCTGCCCAGAAGGAGCTGTTGCTGGGGGGCAGGGAAGGGTTCTTGAACTCTGCTGTGTGTTATACCCATTTGGGGTTTGGGTACCAAGAGCTGGGTGGGAATTTGGCCAGACCATTGCCCCTTTCGTCAGCTGAGGCACCCATATTTTCCATGGAAGGAAGGCATATCAGGCTCAGCACTCTCATTGCTGAGGGAAGGTGCAGGGAGGAACATTTTGGCAAGAGCCACCATTTTCTTTTGCCATCATGGCTTCACTGCTATTGTCTGAGACATCCTTTCATTCAGGAACAATGGCTAAACCTGTACTTTGTTGTTGCCCTGGGATAGGGTAGCTGATATGGTGCCCTATGTGGACGAGAGAAAAGGTGTCCCACATCCCAACAAATCTTCAGGAACTGATCACTGTTAACTACAACTTGCTTTTGTGGAGTTTCTCTTCCTCCACTGTCAGCCAGCTCTGAACGTATTCAAAATGTTGCTAGGCAAATAATTAGCCTTGGTTGCTGCTCTGACTGTACATATGTGCTTCAACTCTCTCTTCAACTCTGTTCCGTGGCCTGGGATGACTCTCTATTGCTCCTTTCCAGTGCCCTGGCAGCACTCCACTGCCTGTCTGTTCTGCCCTTTATTGTTAGCAGGGCCAGGCTGAACTGTCCAGCCAGGCTCTGGTGGAGCTCCACGTCTGTGACAACCGGCTGAAATGTCAGAGTACCTTGCACAGATGACATATGATGACACTTCTTGCTCGTTGCTGGTTTGCTCGATCAGCCGCAAGATAGCTAAAGGTTAATGTTTGCGCTGGCTCTGCGGGAGAGGCTGGTCCTCTCCGCGCTGCTCGGATTAACCCTGTGTTTCCCGCTGCTCTCCCAGCTGCCCTTTCAGGCTCCTTGCAGCTTCAGTGGTTATCATCACAGTGCCTTATCATCAGTGTGAACATGCCCTTTGAAACCACACAGTTAAGATGCTGTTTTATTTGACTCCTTAGTCCCATCTGACAGTTGCACTTTTTTTTTTAATTTGTTGCACTCTTCCTTCAAGCCCCCGACTTTAGGACAGGGTTCTTCAGGTTCCTTTACTGCATATGGAGCTTTCCCTATGCAGCATCTGATCTGGACTGTGCTGAGAACCCAAGGTCTCAAAGTCCTGAGAGAACAGGTAATTTATTCCGGCACTTGCAGAGCAGTCTCGGGTGGCTTCCTGCTGTCACTGCAGTCAGTGCTGTCACTCCAGCTCTATAGGAGAAAGGCCCCTGGGAGACAAGCTGGGGCTGAGAACACAACATTGTGCCTTTGAACTTGTCTCCTCCCAGGGAATGTTTTCAGTTCTCCCAAAAGAAGAGCCTCCTTTCTGCCTACATTGAGTCAATGCGCTCCTGGGATGGGTCAGAGGCTGCTGTCATTTCTCCTGATTACCAGAAATAAGTCTGATGTACAGAAGCAGAACTTGTAATAAGATCAGAACAATTGTTATTTTGGTGCAGACTGTGATGGCTTCAGTAATATTTGCACTATGTATTGCTCTCATCCTTCTGAAAACTTTAAATTTCCTGACTTCCCTTGTGCTGCTTGAGACCTCATTTGCCTTTTCTTGCTTTGTTTCCTCTGTGCTGCATAAATCCTGGGGCCAAATTAAGAAGTGTCTGAACAGTAAAGAGAATCTGTGCATCTTGAACACATTTGACAAAGATGACATGTCTTCTCATCTGTTATTAACAACTTTGCCTGGTTCGGCTGGCATAATTAGCCTTAAATTAGACACATACCTTGCAGTGTCTAGGCTGCATCTTCCTGTGGAGATAGCAGGTGGCTGCGTGGCATCCAGAGTCTCACAAGAGCAAGAGGACGCTGTGGAGCATCGCTGAGGCACTCCCAAGCAAAGTTACGCTCAGAGGGAACTGTGCTGATGGTGAGCGGAGATGGCCGGGTCCCGGTGGTCTCCTCGCTGGCAGGGCTCTGTCCTGCTGCTTCACTTGTAAAATCAGGACGACAGGAAATGTCAACCGTAAACCAGCTGAACTTTCTGCTCTGCCCCGCGGCCCCGGGATAGTTTGGGCATTTTGAATTTCTTTTTTCTTCCTTCCACCCCTCCTTCCTTCCTTCCCCCGAGTGGGACATACTCGGTGACTCTTCCTTCCCCGGCCGGGGCAGCCGCGGTGGGGCAGAGTGTCCGCGGGGCTCGGCGGTGCCGGCGGGCGGAGCGCGGGTGCGGCGGGGGCGGGACCCCCGGGGGGCGCGGG
>VZRS01010621.1:964-41856 GCA_013398055.1 Ifrita kowaldi | reverse complement strand
TCGTTCCCTGATCAGGGAAGAGCTGTGCAGCCCCAGGCACAGACCGGGCCACCGGGGAGGGATTCAGTAGCAGGGCAGAGGAAATGGTGTGCCGGGTGGAATGGCTGATACCCAGCTTCTTGCCTCTCCTAAGCAGATTAATGTATCAATTATGTGAAGAGAAAAAAGGAAAAATCAATGAAAAGTTGTTTAAAAAGGACAGTTGGAGAGTTGATGAGCAGCTTCCGGAGTGAGTGGGATCCAAATCTACCAGAGCAGTGACAACAATGTGGGGGGAGAGGGATGCAGTAATTCAATGTGCAGGATGAGGGAAGAGAGACTGTCTTGCCTGAATTACAGGGTGGCCTGTTATATCTACCTGGGTGGCTGCTACCGAGTCCCATATGTGCCTGATATGCAGGGGCAGGGGGAGAGGAGATAGGAGCTGGTGATGGTGTCGAGTGGGGCAGCAGCTGAGCTTGTACACGCCCCCCTTGGTCCAGATGGCTGCGGGAGCTTGGAGGCCTTCCCTGATTTGGGAGCTTTTGGGTTCAAGGGGATCAAAAAGTGGGAATGGGAAGAGTTGAGACAACAACCAAGACTTTGGGGAGAAGGACCAGGCTGGGAGGAACTCCAGAGGGCTGAGACTATTTCTCAGGTGCCATGAATATGTATCCAAGAGCTGGGGTTATGGGCTAGAGAAACAGAAAGGTTTTTGTCTATAGGTAATCTGGATTGCCCCAAACTAAAACTTTTCAGAACTTTTGGATCTTTTACAGGTGGGGAGGGATCAGTAGGTGGAAAGGGAAGCAGAAGTGGGCTGAGTGTGCTGCTGATGGGGTGAGTGGGACTTCAAATAAAGCTGAGGAAATGAGAAAATGGGGTGTTCTTTCTTGCTGTTGCAGGTTGTTTGACTTGGATCCTGATCTGCTGCCCCTTTTCCAGTACAACTGCAAGCAGTTTGCCAGCCCTCAGGAGTGCCTCTCTGCCCCTGAGTTCCTGGATCACATCAGGAAGGTGAGAGAGGGGCTGTGGCATGGCTGGAGCACAGCCTCCATGGAGGAAGAAACCCTTAGGCAATGATTTGGGACTGTGGTGTGTCTGAGCAGGGAATGCATGGGAAGTCTCCTCCTGAGATGGTAACTGCAGGGCGTTGCTCATGCTAGCAGAAGGCCAGGACAAAGTGTCCTACAACAGCGGGGAGGGGATGAGAATGCAGATTATGGTGGCTAAGGGGCACCATGCTGATTACCATGCCCTCATCTGAGAGTGGATTGCTTCCTGTGAAAGCTGAAAGAGTCCTTCCTCTACCAAGGAGGTGCCTCAGGGAACTCACCTCTGTCCAGGTGAGGACTGAAGCTGTCTGCTTGGCTGACCAGGAGGTGGCACAGAGCTGGGCAGTGGGCCAGGCTGCCCTGGACCCACTGCTGTCGAGAAGCTGTTGGTGCAGCTGCAGAGCCAGAAGACCTACAGCACCTCTCAGAGAGTCTCTGAGGGAGTACTGCAGTACACATTCACCTCCCCCCAAAGCAGAGAAAGGAGCAACGCTGAGGAGAGGCTCAGGCACGCACAGAAGTACACCTGGTACAGCAGAGACCCCTTGCTGAACCCTGAAGAGCAGCCAAGAAGGGGCAGAGCTCAGCCTTGCCTTGCAGATGCCTTCATAAACTGCCTGGTTCCATCTTTAAACCAGTTCGGTGCTTTGCTTGCCTGTCTTTATTCCTTGTTTAGAGGCTGTTTCAGGACTGAGCTCCTCTGGTAGCTACAAGCTGTTTGTTATTTTCCAGCCTCTCTTTATTGGCAAAGTTAAGATTATTGCCTTGAGCTGAAATAGTTATTTGCTCTTGTTGGAGATAAATTGCCTGTTGAAATTATAGAGCACAATTCTATCACCTCTTGGCTTTGCCAAGGTAACCATGCCCTGGCTTTAATCTCTTCTTCTAATTTGGTGTGTCTGCTCCCTTCACCCTTCATTAAATCTTTTCTGTCCTGTTTCCCTTTGGCTCTTAATGCTCCTGGGAGAGTATGGTATGTGTTTTACCAGACCACGTCAAAAGACCTGGCTGTAGTCTCCACCCCATCTCTTCAAAATACCTTGGCTGATCTTAGAATTGGAGTGGTATTATTCACAATTGCACCATTTTGGCAACTTCTAATTGGAAACTCTAGTCCTGGCAACTTCTGGGGTTCCCATGCAATTGTCCTGGGGTCCTAGGAGCTGTAAATGATGCAGTAATGACTGCATCAGCATTAGGTCTTAACCTGCAACTGCTCTGCCGTAGGGCTGTTTATCCCCTCTGGGACAGGGTGGTCAGCAGAGCTGCTTGCTGTGCAACTCTGGTAGTGTCCCATGGAAGGTTGTGGTGTGTGCTGCTGCCAGCCTCACTGATGTGACACACAGATCACAGTAGTGCAAAGGAAAGCTCAGAGGGCATCTGGGCTGGGAGGGGGTCAGGCTGACAAGGGTGAAGTAGAGGGTCAGACCCTTTGTTTCCTCTGGGAGGGGAGCAGAACCTTTCTGTTAATGCCATTCTGCCTTTCTGCTCCTGCGCTAGGTGATGCTGGTGATTGATGCTGCTGTGAGCCACCTGGAGAACTTGTCCTGCCTGGAAGAGTATCTGTGCAACCTTGGCAAGAAGCACCAGGCAGTTGGTGTGAAGGTTGAGTCTTTCTCGGTGAGGTGTCCTCTCTTGTCCTGCTGTGGCTGTGTTTGTTCACCTCTGCCTGCAACCCTCAGCTGTCCCCATCCTTCTTCTGGGTTCAGCTGTCTGGAGAGAAAGCTGGTGGCTCAGGGCAGCCTGTCCAAGGTGCTGATACCAATGTAGTGACACTGCCCCAGTGAGGGGAACCCTTGGGCTCCCCTTGTTTTCTGCCCTTGCCCAGTAAGCCCAGGCAGAAAGGACAGATGGGAGCAAGGCATTTCCACTGTTTGAAGAGGACCATGGTTTAGGACACTGCAGTCTCTCCTGTGCCAAAGGGCTGCAGGCTCAGCCTTTGCCCTGGATCCTTTGCATCTAATGCTCTGGGCAAACCTCACCCCACCTGGAAAAGGGAGCATCCACCTCTTTGTGTCTGCACTGGGATGGGATTGCTGCACCTCAGCCCCTGCTTCCTCCATGGCAGTAAGACCCGAGCATCTTCCATATTAAACCCTTGATTACTCCTCTCCTGCCGTCAAGCATGGACAGGAGTGCAGCGAGGAAGGGCAGGTTCAAGAAAAGCTTTCTAAGCAACACATGGCTCATTCCTGATATTGCTAGTTTTTGTTCTCTTCAGAGGGAACAGAGTCCCTTTTTTTGAGGTAGTGATCCCCACCAGCCCTGCAGTGTGGGGGTACTCCTGCATGGGGCTGCTCACAGCTCTGTGAGGAGCAGTGCCCTGTGGAGAAGCCTGAGAGGCATTGAGGCAGTGTGGGGTCTGACCCACTCTCCTGACATCAGGGCATTGCTCAGCTCTGCTGCTCCACTGCTGTGTCAAGGCACAGGGCCAGCTACCTGCTCCTGGGAACTACAGAAATTGGATGTGTACCTCCCCCTGGTAACTCCCCTGGTGTTATATGTGCAGTGTCAGCCCTTGCTCCCTGACTTCCACTCCCCGCTCATCCATGGTGAGGGCCAGCATAGGGCAGGGGAAGGGGATGACATGGGCTTATTCTGGGCTCCCTCTGACCAGCCAGGGAGTGGAGGGGCCTGGTACAGTTGGTGGAAGAGGAGCAGGTGCCCTGCATTGGCAGAAGTCAAAAAACGTGACAAGGTGAGACAAGAGACTGCATGTCATCCTCTGGTGCTGAGCTTGACACCTCCCTGTTTGGTTTGCAGACTGTCGGCGAGTCCTTGCTGTACATGCTGGAGAAATGCCTTGGTGCTGCCTTCAGCCCAGAGGTGCAGGAAGCTTGGAGCAAACTCTACAATGCTGTGGTGAAAGCCATGCAACGTGGCTGGGAGACCCTCCCAGAAGGGGACTAGATCCTGCCAGCCATCCCTATCCCTGACCATGCAGCGGTCCTGAGCACGGGGAGCACTCACGCCACACTCTCTGCCTCCCCCCACCTCTGTCTCTCTGTGTGCACCAGCCCATGGCTGTCTCCACACTCACACGTGCTGGGGGGCTCTCCCGTGGTTCCACCCTGCTTCAACACGAGCGCGTCTCTGCCTTTGCTAAGGGCTGGCACGGTGTGTCCCTGCAGCGAGGCCTGGCAGTGCCACAGCACAGGTGCCACCCTGCCCCGAGTTCCTTCAGGAGCACCAACACCCATGCACCTACTCTGGTTTTCAGCTTGCTCATCTTCTCTCCTCTTGCACCCACCCTAGCTAGGTGACAGCTGGCACAGGCCTCTTGGGCTTATTTGCCTGAAACCCTGTTTGCTGCACTTTACCTGCCAGGTCTGACACTCCTCAGTCCTCCTGTGCTGCTGTACCTGGGTCAGCTGTGGCAGTGATGGATTTGGCTCCATCCAGGGGGAAAGGCAGCAAGAGGGCGGAGCTGGTCACACCACGTGGCTGTCCTCAAACCTTGCAGAGAGTTTTCCCTCTCTCCCTTCATCAACACATTTCTACCAGACGGTTAATGCTGGTGCTTTCTTCTGCCTTGCCTCTGATCTGGATGGGATCCCTGGCTTTTCCCTGTGTCAGGTTGGCCAGTAGGTTTCCTAGGGATGCTTCAGGCAGTGGTGTCACGTTAATCCCAAGGTGAGACTGCTTTTGACAGGGCTGGGCTGCCAGCTAAAAGGCTTTGTGTTGATTTGGCCAGTTGGCTTAACCTTAGAGCCATCTGAAATGCAGCAGCAGCAGCAGCAGCCGTGTCTGTTTACTGCTTTGTGTTAAGGGAAATAAAGTAAATCCAAGGAAAAGATGTCTTAAAATAAAAATGAAGGTTGCAATCGTGCCATAGCAACAGCTTCCAGAAATTCTGGCTCTTGGCCAGGGGAAGCATAGCTGGAATCTTTCTGCTGATGCTGTCAGAATCTGGAGCACTTCCCAGCTGCTCACAGTACCCATCTGCAGAGTTCCTCACCCTCACAGGAATGAGGAGATAGCATCTGCTAGAAGAAATCCCAGAGAATTGCTGAGAGGCAGCACCTGAGGGCTCTGGTGAGGGGGTTGAACTTGAGTGCTTTGAGGAAGAGTTCATCTTTATGGGGAAGTCACTGTGGAACAAGCAGAACCATGTTTCTAGCCACCACTAGCCCCAGAGCAAGGACATGGAGCAATTATTCAGTTACAGGCAGCACCTTTTTTGTTGCTTCTTCTTCAGGACAGGAGGAGCTTAGTATTGAGGTCTGAGATGGTCCTGCTCTGGAGACAGGACTCCTGTTCTCAGATGTCCTTCACTCTGGGGCAGGAGAAGGCTGCCTGCTCAATGTAACAGGTCTTCTAGGCCCATGCCATGGAGGGGATGATGGGGTGCCCTGTGAGATGGATTTCTAGTTACCTGCTGCCAGGCCTGATGGTAGCCATGGGCTTCTAGCATGCAAAGAGCCTTCCAGCCATGTTTGGGAGGCAAGCTAATAGGTGTGAAACAGGCAGTGAACATCCCCATGTTCCTTGTCCTCCCCATGGGACCATGTTCTGCCTCTGCAGCCCTGCAGTGTGGTAGTGTTGGTTCTGGCCCATGGCTCTCTCCATTAGCTGGGTTAGGTGAAGTCCTCCCCATTCTTGCACCTGGCAGTGAGGGATAGAGGATCGGGCTGGGGTGAGACACAACTTTGATGGCATGATATGGCACAGGAGGGTTTGGGAATGGGGATGTCATCTTTGCAACCCTGTTATGGGTCATCAGCCTTCAGCATCATGGGAGTGGGACACCTTCTGGCTCTGTGTGACAAGTACGCAGCTGTGTGATGGGTGGGGTGTGGGTGTCACTGCCCAAACCATCCCTGCTCCCTCTAGCCTTCCCAGCTCCTTGACTTCTGCTCTTCTGTGCCACATTTTGTGTAACTCCCAAGAGAACTGAACTAGTGTGTGCCTCTTACACCCAGCCGTACTGTTTATTAAAGAACAACAGTGAGTCTTAGCCCTTTTTGATGCCTTGTGTTTATTTTAATATAAAAGGCTCAAGCAGACCAGAAAAAAAGGATGACAGAGAGGGGTTTACTGGTTTCTTGTTGATTCTAGCTTTGGAGATATTGGTCACCAGGAGCACTTGTGTAGTGCAGCTTGACTGACGTGAGAAGGCATCCAGCAGCAAAAGCCTGTTGGGAGTTTTTGCGCCTGGTAATTGAGTGGGTGAGCAGTGGAGGGGCTAACAGAGACACCCTGCTACTGATTGCTCAGACCCTTCAAGTAGAACAATCTCTAATGGAATTAGAATTTTAAGCCATCAGCCTAAAAATCTCTTCCCTGTTGTTCAGCTGCTGCTTTTGTTTTTTGCCATAGCACTGGCTCACCTGTTGCTGGTCACCTGCTGCTGGTCACCTGCAGCAGCAGAGCATAGCCTCATAGTGAAGTCTGTCTGGCTCCATGGAGCATCCAACCAGCCAGCTGAACTGCGGAGTCATTCCAGCAGTCCTGCCCAGGGAGCAGGTGGTGAGGGTGAAGGAGGTTCTGTCTTCTAGCATGTTCTAGCTTTGATGTGATGAGTTTCCAGCTCTGGAAGAGTTGGGCACTTGATGCTGAAGAATGGTGCCTAGAGTGGGGAAGCCAGCTCAGGGTCTGTAATAGCATCTCCTGAAGGCTGGAAGTCCCAGTCCTGGCACAGGAGAGAAGGGAAAACATCCTGGGAGAGCCATGCTGCTCATTTAGAATGGGCTTGTTCCACAGGGCAATGTGTGATGGGCTGTGAAGGGCAAGGAGAGCAGCAGAGATCTGAATGCAAAGAAATACCCCCTTTGGGTCGTTGCTAAAATAAGTTCTCCAACTCTTTCTGGCCTCAGGACTGCTGGTGGGAGCCCAAACCTGGCACTGCAGGAAAGAGCCAGCACAGCAGCCTCCAGCAGCACCCCCATCTTTGCCTGTGCCAGCAGGGAGATTTGCCATGGCTCCCACAAACTGCCCCTCTGCTGCAGCTGCTGCCCAGTGGGGATGCTCCTGTCACTGCCTGCCACCAGCTGGCACAGTGGGACACTCCATGCAACTGCTGGCCCTGGCTGTGAGGGATTCTGAGTGTGCAGGCTGCAATCAGGGAGTGGGTTCCCGAGCAGGTTCCAAGGTGGAGGTGCAGCGTGATGGGGCTGAGGGCCCTTGCTAGGCTGTGATGAGCTTCCCGGTGTGAGGGCCGGGAGAGCTGTGACCAGGGGCAATTACAGCCCTAGCTCACAGCCAGCACTCCTGCCCAGCTCCCTGGCACAGCAATGCCCTGTCTTAACTCTGTTTAACACTCATTACAAACTGGGGGGGGGGCCTCTGTAGGGGCATGTGATGGGGGACTGGGGTTTTAAATTTTCCAGTTTTTCACTCAAAGGGAAGCCCTCCCCATGCCTTCTGCGCTGTGCCATAAACCAGAGTGGCAGGGCTCATCCCAGGGAAGCTGTGGAGGAGCCAGCCGGAGGAACCTGCTGAAACCAGAGGCAAATCATTCAAGTAGGAATTCAGGTAAAAAGATTGTGTATTACGGGAGGGAGGAGGGGAGAAAAGAGCACTGTTTTCTCAAAATCTAGAGAAGGACTTCCAAAATGGTGTTCACTCCCTTCCCTGGGACTTGCTGGTAGGCAGTTCATCCTCAGATGGGATGGGTTCCTCCTGCCCCTTGCTGTGGTCCTAGAGGGGCTTCAGGCCACCGCCCTGTGACCTCCAGGCAGCACCTGCACCTTTGGTGGTGTCCTGAGCCAGCTCTGCCAGTGGAGTGACTGCTGACAGAAGGCACACAAGGAAGGCAGATGACTGTCCCAGGACTGCAACCCATCCCCACTGTAGGGATGGTGCCAACAGCTGTGCCAGTCTATCTGATGGGACACAGCCAGGTGCTCTTCCACTCCAGAAACTTTACTGCTTCTGCCCACATGTTGGGGTTTGTTTTTTATAGGGATCATAGTGGGCAGTTTGGAGGTGGGAATGTGTTCAAGCAGTCTGTCTTCTTGCCACTGAAACCTCTGCAGGAGATCCTCAGGCAGGGTCAAAAGCAGCCCACAGGTGGGAAAAGGCTCCAGTGGCAAGGGTTCCCCCTATACAGAATCACTGAATCACCAGGTTGGAAAAGACCTTCAAGATTGAGTCCAACCGATGCCCTAACCTCAACTAAACCACAGCACTGAGTGTCACGTCCAATCTTTTTTTAAACACATCCAGGGATGGTGACTCCATCACCCCCCTGGGCAGACAATTCCAGTACTTCACCCCTCTTTCCGTAAAAAACTTTTTCCTAATATCCAACCCATATTTCCCCTGGCACAGCTTAGGACTGTGTCCTCTTGTTCTGTCAGCTGCTGCCCGGAGAAAGAGATCAACCCCCACCTGACTACAACCACCCTTCAGGAAGTTGTAGAGAGTGATAAGGTCACCTCTGAGTCTCCTTTCCTCCAGGCTGAACAACCCCAGCTCCCTCAGTCGTTGCTCCTAGGGCTTGTGTTCCAAGTGCCAGGAAAGACGCATGGGGTGACAACGCCAGGCAGCAGCTGGGTGAAGTCATTTTATTCAAGGCACGGTCATAGCAATAAATCACAAGAAGGTACAGGCCTCTGGCACATTCCTACAGTGGGGCAGCCAAGGGCAATCAGACCAGCAGCCCGAGCTCCCGAGGACACAGTGCCACTAGCAGGCACTTGCTTCTACCCTCAGAGAGGCCACCAGCATCCCCATGCCCTGCCTGGGGCTGCCTCTGGAGCGGGCAGTGAGGGGAGCAGCTGAGCTGTGGGCAGCTGCAGGGGCACCTGGGCAGGAGGCCACAAACCCCCCAGGGCCCTTTTTGGGATTGGAAAGGAGCGTCTGAGCTCAAGGCTCCCCCGAGGCAACCGCTTTGTGGCTCGTGTGCTGCAGCCACTGCCCCAGCATGCAGGGGCATGGGTGGGATGGGGGCCACAGGACTGCCAGCCATGAGACTGCCAGCCAGCTGAGCTGAGATCCACCAGCCCCACAGGAATGTCCCAATGGCCCACTTGATGCTCTCACTGCTGGGCTGCCTTTCAGCCTCGCCCCCAGCCCAGAGCTGGCACACTCTACCCCTCCTCCCAGTGGCACTACTAATGCTAACCAGCGCCACGGCTGAGCATCTGCCTTCACACAGCAGCACTCCCCATGCCAGCAGCTCTGGTGCTGGCAGAGCTGCACTTTCTTCCCTTCCCTCCCTGCACTGCTCTGGGACGGTGGCAACTCCAGTTGCTCTGAAGCTAGCAGGAGAATCAGGGACAGGAAAATCAGCCCTGAGGCCAAAGCAGGGTGGAGTGAGGAGCCAGCATGCCCAGGTGGGCTATGGTGGGAGAGAAGCTGAGCAGGATAAGGATAAACCCTCATCCCCAGGGGCCACCACAGCTACTCTGGATGAGCTGGAAAACTGCAGGGATGCTGTATGGGCAGGTAATGGCACATTTACACTAACCACAGCAGGACTCACACTCAAGAGGCAGTGTGGTTACTGGGGGAGCAACCCACAGCTGCAGCTTGTGGACAAGGGCAGGCAGGATGTGGTGGGCCAGGAGGACCTGGAAGCTGGGTCCTGCCAGACTCCACCTGTCCCCCCTGTTCTGTTGCATTAGGACAGAACTATGCTGGGTCCCATGGGCAGCCCCAGTGAGAGCATGAGCACGACGGGGTGCTACCAGGGAAGAGGAGTGACAAGGAGCTGTCCTCAAAGCCATTAAACACACTTGTCTCTTGACCTCCTACTTCTCCCCAAGAGCCCAAGGGCACGGGCATAGTGCAGCAAGATAGGGGGATGGGGTGGAAGGTCGAGGAAGAGCTGGGCTTGCATTTGATGCCTGCCTTGGTGCAGGGCTGCTGGTGCTCATGTAGGGGCTCTGGTGGCCAATGTAGGGACACTCACCTTCTCCACCAAAGCACACGCGTGTCAGCAGTCCCTGCTAAAATGGACAAAGCGGGGCAGGCAGCAGCCTGCAGGCCAGCAGCAGGGGAGGCAGCGGGACAGCTGCCTGAGCAATGGGTGGATGGGTTGAGATGCAAGGGTTAGGGGTGGCTGTCCCCTGCCACTAAGGACCCAGAGGACAGCGTGGTGGCAGGCACATTCATCTGGGCTGTCTGGGCTGCTTCCTCCTCTCAGAGGGGCCAGGGCCTCCCTCCTGCCCCCAAAAGCATGGCCTCTCAAAGAGACCCTCTCCCTATACTGCTGCACCCCCTCTCTTGCATTGGGGGCTGGAAGAGGCAGGTGGGGACAGGGGGACACTAAGGAGCTTAGCCAGTGCAGGCAGCGGGAGGGACCACCAGAGCCTCCTGCCACTGCCCATGCAGTGGGGTCTCCCCCTCACATCAGTCCTATTGTCCCCTGTCCCATTAGCAAGGTGGCCCCCACCAGTGCAGGGAAGGCTGCCCCATGGCACGTCCTCCGCTCTCAGCACAGTCTGTTCCCAGCCGGCACCAGGGATGTTCACTGGTAGCGAGCCTGGCTCTCTATCACGGGGCCGCTCCTGTACTCGCCCTCCACTGTCTCCAGCTCTGTCTCGAAGCTCTGCAGCCCCCCATCCTCCCCATCCTCCGCTGGCTCCAGGTGGTTGCCCATGGTGCCATAGGACTGGTGTGCCGGAGAGGCTGCTGGCGTCAGGCTCAGCTCAGGCTCCTGCAGGACAGTGGCCACAAAGAGCTGCCCCGGGGGGCAGTGGGCCATCAGGACCAAGGGGAGCCAGAGCAGGTGGCCACAGCAGGGCTGGGGAGGGGTACTCACATTGGAGTTAGGGGTGGAAGAAATGCTGCTCCGCTCCACGTCATTGAAGGCGCCCTCAGACTGGTCAGACATCTGAGGAGAAGGAGGCCGTGAGGAAATCATGGTTTGGGGGCCCAGCTTTGGCTGGGGACAGCCAAGTGCTAGGTCAGACTGCCCATGGCAAGCAAGGAGGGGATGCAGTGGGGTGAAGGAACAGAGTGGGTGGGTGGCTGTGCTCACCTGGTAGCTGGAGGGTTTCCGCGGCTGCAGCTTCTTCAGGCAGAGGCCAAAGAAGGAGAAGACGATGCAGGAGAGGAGGACCACAAAGGTGAAGAGGGTGACAGGCCGGGTGGGACCTAGAGTACAGAGACACTGGGGCAGCACATAAGCTTCCAGGAACCTGCTGCATGTCCAGCGGAGCCCCAGGCTGGTGCCTGCTTTGGGTTTTACAAGCTCTCAATCCCCTCCCCAAAACACGAGCTGACACCTCCTTCATCTGCCAGGTCTTCCCAACACCTTCCCCCTTACCACCCTCCATGCCATGTCTAACTCAAGGGTGACACCAGTGGCTCGTCACCCCCAAGCATCAACACAACCCTCAGCAGTGGCAGGGTGCAGCCCCAGGCTCTCCCTACCGAGGCGCAGGACGGAGAAGAAGAGCAGCCAGAACATGCAGAGGATGGGGGCCACCACGACCTGGCTGATGGCGGCCATGTGGAGGCGCTGGTTCAGTTTGGTGGGGATGTACACGTAGTAAATGTTGTACCGGTCAACCATGTGCTTGAGCAGCATGTAGAGCAACCCTGGTGGGACAAGAGGAGCCATTTGGGAGGAGGACAATGGGGACAGCCAGGACACAGGGATGTAGGGCAGGCGCTGGGGATGATGCCCAAGGGTGCCCTCCTGTACCATGCAGGAAGCCTGCACTCCCACGCTGCTGCTGGCGGCTGGGACAGGCTGTTCTTGGCATGGCTGGGCATGGGATCATACTCACCAAAGGGCACGATGATGGGGCAGGTGATGCTGTAGGTCATGACAACAGAGAAGATACAGCAGGTCCAGGCGTACTCTAGTCCAAACTGGAACTGGTAAGCTTGGCTCTGGGGCACAACCAACAGTGTCACTGCCGCCTCCATCACTGCAAAGGCTGCACTTGCCTTTGCACCCCAGCCCACAGGACTGCCTCACCCCCACTAGCCCTCAAGGAGCCTGAAGAAGTCCCCACAAGCATCCCCACAAAACCACGACAGCCTGAGTTTCCAGTGGGTGCATCTCTGCTGTGCTGGGGTTCACGGAGGCTCACAGGTGACCAGAGCCACATACCCGCTTGACATGGAGCCGCTCGGGCTCGGACTTGGCAAAGCAGAGGCGAGCAGTGTAGACGAGGAGGCCCGGGATGCGCAGCAGCTCCATGGCTGTGCCAATCAGGCTGGAGGTGACTACGTAGTTGACGAAGAAAGCGCCGTTGTCTGGGAGGAAAACGCACCTGCCCCAGGGACAGAGAGAGGTGAGACAGTGAGAGGATGCTCAGCAAGAGGGGCTGGCGATGGACAACAAGTGCTCCCGCTTGCCTGGGAAGTTTGGGAGCTTCCTGCTACTCACTGGAACTTGACTTCGGCCTCATCCAGAAAGTGGGTGTCAAAGAGCCAGCGGAAAAACAGGTCCAGGCTGGAGGGGAAAGAAGAGGAGCAGCTCAGAAAGAGGGGGAGCTATGTGACAGACACCCAGAAGGCATGTGCTTTCCCCTGCCCTGAGCAGGCAAGACCCTCTGGACCCTACACTGTCAGAGCAGCCCCCTCTGCCACACAAGACCACCGTGGAGTGTGTGCTTGCCTCCTGGATGGCCAGGATTGCTGTAGGTGGGGCTATGCAGGCCCCTGCCCAGGCCCTTTTAGGGTCTGCTGAACCCAAGCGGCAGCTGATCACTGCCACCAGTCCCCTTGGGTCAGCTGTGGCAGCCTGGTAAACTGCTCCGCTCCACTCCTCTGCAGGGAAGGTTTCTGCCTATGACCATCTGTGAGTGGCTCAGCACTGCTAAAGAGTGTCTTTCTCCCCAGAGACTGCTGTGTTTTGGTGGCAGTGGGACCTTAGCCCTTTGGGGCTGGATTGCTGGGGCGAGGGGCCTGCGTGTGCTCCTGGCAGCTCGTGAGCAGGGAGAGCAGCATGGCAGGGTGGTCCGTACCTGCTCAGACCCAGCGAGGGCAGGATGATAACCATGAACACCAGGAAGAAGAAGCACTTGTGCATGGTGATCTGATTTTCACTTGACCTGCAGAGAGGGAACACAAGAAAAGAACACTGCACTTTTTTGGGAAAGAGCAGCAGGTGGAGTGAGGGGCTGGGCTGGGTCTCGCTTTTCACCAAGGAGTTACTCCCAGCCTCACAAAGCTGTATGCATTTGATCTGGGCATCCACTGGGGCCTTGCAAAACCTCTCCCACGCCACGGCATGCCACCATGAGGAATCTGCTGTAGTGAAAGCTCTCATACTCCCAGCCTCTCATCTCCTTCATCCTTGCCCTCTCCTACCATCCCTGCTGGTAGAGACACACAACAAGAGGCAGATGGGTGTCTAGCATGAGTTCATGACCTCCCATTTCCCCCAGGAAAAGGAAGGGAGATGGTGAAAAAGCTCCTGCAAGGACTTAACAGACCAGGCACAGGGGCTGGGGCTGATGAAGGGTGAAGATAGAGCATACTGTAGGAGTTGGGCAGTTTCCTCTACTTTAAGCATTCTGAACCCACATCTCTGCCTTGGAGGGCTGGGAGCATGCCTGGGATGGCCCTGCTGCTGCCAGTCCACTACCACACTGTCTCTCTCACAGACTTCTTCAGATCCATCTTAAAGCCACCTGACCTTGTCAGTAGCCTGGAAGCATTCAGGACTATGGGAAGCAAATGGCTTCTTTCTATGGAGAGAAACACCCAGGGGGCTCTGCTCCACTGTGGGGGTCTGCTGTTCCTCTGCCTGCCTCCCTGCAGGGTGGGTTCCCCTTCCACTGCGGTTCCTCCCACCTCTGGCAGCCTGGGGGCTGTGGGGGCCAGCCCCATTACCTTGTCCAGTGAGACTCAGAGAATGCTGAGTAGTAGACAAGGAAAGGCAAGAAGACGGAGAAGGCCCAGAGCAGCAGCGTGGGGAAAAACTGGGTGATGATGGGGTTCTGCAGGAAGAGAGACACCAGACACCCCCTCAGCAGCCCACCAGAGCACAGCCATGCTGGAGATAGCACATGGTGGTGCAGCAGGTGGGCTGGGGCATCCCCTCCCTGAGCAGCGGCATTTGTTTCAGGAGGTAAGAACTTGAGGCCAGCCAGAGGCACCACAGCCATGTTCTGAGCCCCAGTGCCCACCCAAAAGCTCACAGGTCAATGAGCAAGAAGGAGATGTGCTGCTGGCAGCTCCTAACATCTCCTGAGCTCTTTCCAGACCTTTCTTCTTGAGTGGACAGCAACCTGCCTGCCTCCATGGACACCAGCACCAAAGCTCAGGTTTGCATAGCTGCCCCAGGGCTCTGCCACTGGAAACACAAGCAGAAGGGGATGGATAGCAAGCACAGACATGACCTCATCAATGACCTTGTTTCTCATCAATGCCCACCCTAGTGATGGCTCCTCTTCTTGGGCCAGTGTAGAGTTGGTACCCTCCCCCTGCACAGACAAGCCTGGAAATGATGACCTTTTAGGAAAATTGGCATGGGTTAGGGACTACCTTGAGGGTCTCCACAGGGTGTGTGACATTGAACATGTCCATAGTGTTGACAATGATGGCTGGTGTAGTGAGGAAGAAGAGGAGGACGAAGAGGCTGATATTAAGCAGGAAGAATCGCACCCACCACGATGTGCCACGGACTGATAAATTCTCCCTGTAAGAGGAAAACACAGCTTGGACATGATGAAGAGGAAAAGCCACGTGTCCTGGGCCTCCCAGCATAGCTTCACGAAGCTCTGCCTCCTGCTATCTGCACCAACCATCCTGGCAGACATTTTTCTGAGCTCGTCTTCTTCCCCTCCCTGCTCTGCTTTCTTGTCACATGCAGAGCCCCCTGGACTAGAGAACAGCCACAGCAGAGTTCCATACCACCAGGAGGTTTTGGAATCAGGCTGGAGAAATCAGAGTCTGGTGATCACCCCCAATCTCACCTGGCTGAGCCCTGCCACCCTTGGGGTGATCACCCCAATCACCCTTGCTGACTTCTGTTATGGCAACAGGAGGGATTTTCAGCCCCTGTCACCCTGGGAAAGTGTTCTACAGATTCAGACACAGGTTCCCTACAGCTATATGGGCTCCCTATAGCTATGGGCATAGGCTCCCTATAGCTATGGACATGGGCTCCTCATAGGTATGGACATGGGCTTCCCCACGTCTGCTTGTTCCCCCTTCCTCCCTCCCTCCCTTCTGCCGTGGGGGTTCACCAGATGATATCGCTGGGTGCAGGGGCATAGCGAACACCCCAGTGGTGTGACTTGACCACGGTGGTGACAGAGGACTGCTGGGGGTGCTTGCGGCAGTGGATGTGGCTGTAGTCCTTCAAAATCCTGCAGAAGAGGGAGCCAGGGGTCAGGTCTCACTTCTTGTGAGACCCTTCCCACAGCTGTAACAGGGCAGCCAACTCTGCAGATGGCAGAGGCATAGAGCAGACCGACCCATTGCCTGGTTTTGGCTGGAAAAGCTGGCAAGGTGCCCCAGTTCCCCAGGAGTGGTGGCCAACAGGCTGGGGGACATCCCCATGGCCGTTGCATGAGGGGCACTCACACAGCTGTCATCCGCTCGTCCTGGAAGGTGACGAAGGCCATGTCGAGCCGCTTGAGTGTGATGCGGTTGCGCTCTGCATTGAACTCATCCGTGAGCTTCTCCTCCAGCTCCCCGTAGTACTGCTCAGCATCCACCTGCGGGAGCAGCCAGGGCTGTGCCGCATGCCGGGCTGGGGCAGGGGCAAGCTGCCACGCTCTGCCTTGCCCGTGGTGTGGGTGTGCTGCCTGCAGCCCTGCCTGCACCCTCCTACCTCATCAAAGCCACAGAAGCGGCAGCAGAAGATGCGGGCGCAGGGGTGAGTTTTGATCATGATCTTCCCCTCTTTCTGTGCCTTGGTGGTGAAGTAAAGCCGCCCCTTCATTGCTTTGCGCCTGCCAGGAAGCCGATAGGGGCAAAAATCATTCGGGGAGCCCCAGACATGCAGACAGAAACCCAGACCAGGTGCCTGGATGTGGTGGGCAGGAGCAGTACACCCACACACAGAGAGACAACACAGACATACACGCACTCACCTCTCCACATCCAGCTTCATCAGCTTGCGCACGTCGAAGCAGAACTGGACATTAGTGACGGTGCAGCTGGGATAAGCCTCACTGCAAGCACAGGGGCATGGTGGCACCAGGAGCCAGGGGACAGGGACAGTCCCTGCCACCTGCCTGCCACTCACCCAGCAAGGCTGTGGCACATGGCTACTCACTGGAAATGCTTGATGATAAGGGAAGGGTCTGTGATCTCCTTGGGGATGTGGGTAACCATCAGTGTCCGGGCGACCTGGGGGATGAGAAGAGGCAGAGGGATCTGCAGGATGGATCTGCAGGATCTGCAAGATGGGTAGGGATCTGCAGGATGTATCACTGCCACCCTTTTCACCCAGCGGTGAGCTGGGGCACCGAGTGCCACCCTGGAGGCTAGTCAGCACAGATCTCCTCAATGCCCAGTCCCAAACCCTGGGGGCATAGCCAGACAATGCCATACCCCAGACAGATGGATACAGCAGAGCTTCAGTCTCAAGAGACAAGACAGCAAGAGAGAGATTCGCCTCCAGGCTGTCACTTTAGCCAGAAGCTGGTGAAAATCAGCCATAGCTCTCCCTGCCAGCCCAGTTCCAGGCTGTTCCTAAAACCCTCTGTACCTACTGGGACCAGCATTTGTGCAAAGCCAGAAGCCATCCATTAGCACTGACCAAGGCAGGGTTGGAGGAGGGGTGGTTGCTCACCTTCTCGTTCTCTCTATATTCCAGGTGGACAGAGTGGTGAGCCATGCAAAGGACGGTGAGGATAAAATAGATGAGGGCAAAGATGCTGTGCAGCCACAGGAGACGGTCTCTGGAAAAGAGGAAGAGGGGATCAATGAGCACAGTGGAGAGCACGTGGCATGGGGACCAGCATGGCACTCAGAATCTCATCCATGGCCACCCCTTCCACCCAGCAGGATCTCCCCGTGCCAGCTGTCAGACACCCACCCCAGGAACTAGAGGGGCAGCACCCACGGTGTTGACTGAGATTCTACAGAAATTAGGCCACACAGCATCCCCGAGAGCGCTCCTGCCAGCAGGGGGGTGCAACGAGCAGCGCCACTGTGTTGGCCGCCCTGACTGTGCTCACGCGTAGAACAGAGACACACAGAGCTACTGTGAGTGGCGTGCTGCTCGCATGGACCTGTCCCTGTCCCCAGCACGGGGCTGTGGTGAGTTCTGTGCCTAGGTGCACCCAGCAGTGCCCACCACAGCGGCAGCACACACAGCCCCCCTGCCTGTGGGAGCACCTACTGAGTTGGGATGTTGGCGATGGTTGTCCGGCCAAAGTGGGTGGGATTGTGTCCTGCAGAAGAAGAGGAGAAGCAGAAGGTTAAGCGAACACAGTGCAGTGTGCATGTCCCTATTGCAGTTATCGGCTCTGGTCTTTGCTCCCCTCTTTTCCATTTCCCAGGTCCCCACCAAGTCCCCACTGCCCTGAATTTCCCAGCCTCTTACGTTCCTCTGTCCCCCAGCTGATGGTGGGCTCCTGCTGACATGGGGGCTTCTGAGAAAGGGGTTTTGTTGCCTTCTGTCCCAGAGGCACAGTGCTTGCCCAAAAGCTTGGAAGCTTGCACGGCACTCCTGAGCCATCCTGTGACTAGGGAAGCACCTACCCAGGAGGTCCCCTGAGAAGTTGACAGGCAGGATGACAGCCACGGAGAGCACGCAAACCAGCATCAGCAGGACCAGGAGGTGCCGCTGGAAGGAGAGGTAGGTGGTGGCATCGATCCCACACTTGCTCTGAATCTCCTCGTCCCTGGGAGAGAGGCAGGTGGGGGTGAGTGCTGCTGGTTCCTCCCCACCACCTCCCGCCATGGGGACACTGGCTTGCTCCAGTCTCTCACAACCCACACCAACTCATGACATCCTGACTGTGCCACAAAGGATTTGAGCACAGACAGAATGAGGGACCCAAGCAGCCCTCCAGCTGCCATCTCATTACAGGACTGGTTCCTATCAGGAGAGGTTGAAGCCCTTTTCTTTGGGATAGGATCCAGGGGCCAGGAGGAAATGCAGGGGTAAGCTCTCTGCTCTCTCTTCAGAATGGATGTTTTAAGAGGGCTCTCCTCTGCTGCTGGTCCCAGCAGCTCCTGGTGATGAGCCACCACCTGTGGGCACCAGCTCCCCAGGGGTGGGCAGCCGTGGGGCATGACCATAATGCCAAGGACACACACTTACTTCATCTGGTAGATAGAAAGGAGCCAAGAACAGAATCCCTAGAAGGAAAAAGAGTCAGGATGAGACAAGGGCAACCACCCCCACCTCCCCAGTGAGGGGCTGGGGACATATACTGAGGTGGTGCAGTGCCTATGGCCAGGGGGCAAATGGAGGCAGCGCCCAAGGCAGCTCAGCAATGCTCAGCCCAGTGGGAAAGGCAGCTGCCTCTGGAGAAGCAAGGAAAACACATCCAAAGAGCTGGTGGGAAGCTGAGTATGACCTCTCTTCCAGGTGGCAAAAACCCTGAGGGACCATGCAACCTTCCTGAAAGTGGTGATAAGAGAATTCCTGTGAGGGGGAACAAGGGGTCTGCTAGGGCAGGGGTAATAAAGGGACAGGGAAGTCTCTCCACAAACATCAACCTGATGGCTGTCAGGTGCATATTTTTGGCTGCAGAAGGATTTGCAGAGGAAGCTGACGTCAAGCATTAGCCCACTGTTTCAGGGGTGACTTGCTGGACCTCAGCTTCCTCTGAATATTAGGGAGCATCACTGTAACAGGCTCCTGTTTCCAGAGCTCCCTCCTCTTCCCCTTCCCTGACAGCCCCTAACATTTGATGCACTTTTTTGACCACTCTCAAGTGCTGAGGTGGCACTGCTGTAGAGTGCTACAGGACAGCCTAAATTCTTGTGTACTAGCTTATTCCCTGTCACTGTGTATGCACAGGGGTTTTCCCCCCATGCATTATTTTGCATTGTACTAACACCAGAGATCGTGCAAGTTCAAGGTCCCTCTGCAGCTCTCCAGGTCATGGCTGTGCCAAATACCACTCATCCATCTGGCCTCTTCACCCCTTTCTGGAGGTTATATAGAATAATAGAATCATAAGGTTAGAAAAGACCCCAAAAATCATTAACCATTAACTGAGCAGTGCTGAGTCCACCACTAAATCATGTCCCTAAGTTCCACATCTACATACCCTTTAAATACCTCTAGGAATGGTGATTCTATCACTTCCCTGGGCAGCCTGCTCCAATGCCTGACCATCCTTTCAGCGAAGAACTTTTTCCTAATATCCAACACATTCCAGTAACATGCTCTGCTACAAATGAAGCCATTTAGTCTTGTGTCTTGTTACCTGGGAGAATAGACTGACCCCCACATCACTATGGCCTCCTTTCAGGTAGTTGTACTAAGAAATAAGGTCTTCCCTGAGCCTCCTTTTCCTCTGGCTAACTCCAGCTCCCTCAGCTGCTCCTCATAAGGCTTGTGCTCCAGAGCCTTCACCAGCTCTGTTTATGCTGACCTTGGACAGGAGGGACACCAAGCGTGGGGGATTTCTTTACTCTGCCCTGTGAGAGCTGGCATTTTCTTCCTCCTCTCCAGCCCTTGACTTTATTCGTGCCTGGACCTTCCCTCCCATCCTACACCTCAGCTTCATCTGATCGAAAGCCGCAGGAGGCTCTGGAGATGCAGGCACACCCACATCCCCAACAGCTCCAGAGGGGTCAGACACTCCCTTAGCATAGCCCAGAGGGTTCCCCTCCTATGTCCTACTCCAGGGCTCTGCTCCAGACAACCATGTCTAGGAGGCTCTGCAGACCCCAAGCTCGCTGGGCTATAATTTCTCGAGTTGTCCAGAAACCCTCTTGAAAAAACAGCATTTATCAGCTGATTCCACATTCTCAAGGATTTCCACATGCAGGAGAGAGGTTGCACACTCCAGTCAGTAGCCTGGCTTTTCATCTCAGGGTGAGTGAGAAGTCCTGTGCCTGCTCATTGGAATTTCTGATGGCAACGGAAATTTGTTGGGCTGCTTCTATTGCAAACTCGTCCTCCAACCTCACTGCTGGAGGGGTGTTCTGGTGCATCCCCACAGAGAAGGGCTCCTGGGCATGAACTGGTCAATCTCCTCACTGGATAAAGGCACCAGAACCTCATTTAGCTCTCTGGCAACATTTTTGCCTCCTCTAGCGAATAGTTTCTATCTTCAATACCTAACAGCACCATAAACCCTCTGGCATGTTTCCTGTTCCTGATGTGCGAAGAAAAATCCAGTACTTCTTTGCATCAGTCTTCACTGACAAGACCAGTCCTCAGGAATCTCTGACCCAAGAGATCAGGATAAAGGAATGTCAGAAGACACTTTCCCCTGGTGAAGGAGGACTGAGTTAGAAAACATCTAGGTAGACTTGACATCCACAAGTCCATGGGCCCTGATGGGATGCATCCACGACTGCTGAGAGAGCTGGCGGACACCACAGCGAGGCAGCTCATGATCCTCTATGAAAGGTCCTGGTGATCAGGAGAGGTGCCTGAGGACTGGAAGAAAGCACCATGCACTGGAACAGATTGCCCAGAGAGGTTGTGGAGTCTCCTTCACTGGAGATATTCAAGATACAATCCTGAGCCACGTGCTCTAGGATGACTCTGCTTGAGCAAGGAGGTTGGACCAGATGACCCACTTTGGTCCCTTTCAACTATACCCATTCTGTGATTTTGTGATTCTGAGCTTTTCATGATCTCTGCAAATTTCTCCTCAAAACTGCTCTTTGCCCCTCTTAGTGTATTTTACATCTAACCTGGCAGAGTTGAGATTTTCCTCATTTGTGAACAGTTTGACTTTTTAAAAGATGTCTTCCTGCTCCTCATAATCTCCTTTAATCTACTCTTTAGTGTGCTGGCTTTCCCTGTAGTCTTTCTCACTTATTTTTTGATGAGCAATATACATTTGCCTAGAGCATCTGGTACAGAGCCTTTAAACTGGCCTCCTGCCACCTGCAAGGATTTTGCTTCTTTTGCTTCTTTCCTGGCTAGATTTTTAAATAAGTCATGACATTTTTTCATAGTCATACCAGTGACTGATTTTTGAGCTTTTGCTGCCAAAAAAGAAAGAGGCAGCAAAATGTGTCCGTCTGTGTTTGTTTCCAGCAAAGCCTAGTATGGTAGAGAGAAACAGAAGACGACTTTAAAGCCCCACGATGCTGGCAGAGGAGGAAATGTGCTGAGGGAGACTTTGTCCTGAGGGGTGGGAAAGATCCTTGCAAGCATGCAGCAAGGCTCTGGCCATGCATCCAACTAGATCCCCACAGCTGCAAGAACAGCCATGCAGCTGTGAGACGCTTGCCCTGACAGGGGCATCCCCTCCAAACTGCCATTCAAAATAGATGCCTCAAAGAATCCAGGACAAAACCCCCTGAATTCCCCACTGCTAAAGGGTGTTGAGCAGAAGATTTAATTTCTCCCATTTAACTTCTGACCTGGGTTTCTGATGAAGAACAGGACAGGCTGGGCCAGGACGAGCCCAGCCCAGGTTCCCACTGCCCCAGCCACTGGCACTCACCACATCCTTGTTGTCGGCATCCAGGGGGCTGCTCTCTGACGGGGACTTCTCCTTCTCGCTCTGCTCTCCATAGAAAAGCGATGTCAGGCTTTGCAGTGAGGGGACGAGCGGAGGGGTGAGGCAGAAGAGAAGCAACAGACAGGAGAGGATAAGCACCCTCGGAGAAGTCTCTCCTAGGAGAGCAGCCCAGAAAATGCCTCCCCACTCCCTGCATCCTACACTGGGGCTGGAACAGTGATTACTGCCAGGCTTGGGACAAAGGGGGTGCATCTTGCTGCCTCTGCGCCAACAAGTCTCCCTGGCTTCTCTGTGGCCCCGACCCATGACGGGCTCATGGAGATGTAGCCTTAGCTCCATTACAAGAGACTGTTGAACCAGGTATTTCTATTCCATTGTTTTCAGATGTCTCAAATGGTTTTACAGTAAAAAGGAATGTAATCATTCCTTTTAAGGAATTGCACTTTAAGTCTTGATTGCCCTTTGATCTCACTGGTGAAGGGAAACACCACGTATTCACTGCCAGACTCAGGTCCAGATTCAAAGGCCAAGAGGAGCTGGAGAGGGAAGGCAGGAGAGGGACTTTAACAGAGCTTGCTCTTGTGGGCTGCCCAGCCTTGCACTGACCCCTCCTGTGTGCACCTGCTTGTGCAAAGAAAGATGCTTTGTTGCCCAAGGTGAGCTGTGCTCTGGCAGTCAGGCTGTTCTGGGCAGCACAGCCCACCCAGAAATACGGTCTGGGCTCTACTTTTACCAGAACACTGCTTATTTTTGTGGAATTCTGCACCTAGCCCAAAAGATGGGCCAGTCAAGTTGCTGTGGTGACATGAGGAACAGTCTTATTGCTGTGTGTCTCCCTCTGCCCCCTCCACCAGCCAGTCCTGCTCATCCCAAGAGAGTGGCAGGAGAAGAGGCAGTGGCGCAGTCCCCACTCAAAAGCAGCTCTCGGGCCTTTGTACCTTCCCAGAACAGTGCCCTCAATGGCACCAAGAGCACTGTCACCAAATGCTAGAGGGAATGAAAGCTGGCCTGGGCTTTCCCTCTCCCTGCCACAGATGGTGGCTGTGTCTCCATGAGAAAGGGGGGCACCAGGCCACTGCCAGTGGGAAGAAGGGACAGGAACACCTGCTGAACTTCTCTGTGTGTCACCCCACAGTGCTGGCCTTCCTTCCAGCCCTCTTGAAAAGAATGGAGCCATCACCTGCAGCAGCTTTGCATCCTCCTCACCTATCATTGTCCATCAGCAGTGCCAGGCGCCCGTAGTCCCAAGCCGCTTTCCGAAGACATGAGAAGACCAGAAGGAGAAGCTGGAAGAAGAAGAAGAAGAAGAAGAAGAAGAAGAAGAAGAAGAAGAAGAAGAAAGAGGAGTGTTTTGCTGCAAGGTCTCACCCCATGAGATCTTTTCATATCCCTCCTTTCTGCTTTCTCACTCATGAGCCCAAGCTCGTGCAAAACTCTTGCCCCAAACTGTTCCTGCTCCGCAATCTCACCACTGCTGCCCAAGTGTCCTTTGCTGCCCACCATGATGAGGGCAAAGCCCTTGGACTTCTGCACTGATCCCTGTTCCCCCATCAGCCAGGTGCACCAGTGCACTGATCCCTGTTCCCCCATCAGCCAGGTGCACCGGCTGCACCTGCGTGTGGCTGTCAGCGCACGTGGGCTGCAGAGCCCTTAGAAATGGCACGCTCCAGGCCCTCACCAGCCAGAGGGTGAAGTTGATGGCGAGCACGGTGGGCACGCCACCGAATGGCAGCCCCTCCAGGACGGTGCTGCGGGAGCGGGCGCTGAAGCACTGCTCCTCCGTGCTGTTCACCGGAGCGTCCAGGAAGATAAGCACATCCAGCGAGGTGAGGCCAGCACCAGCAGGTGCTGGCTGCATCGAGTACGTGCCCTCCATCGGTGACGGCGTGGGGTCTCGCCCTGCAACACAGAGGCAGGGGCTTGAAAAGAGGCCATGGCTCTTCCAGGTCTCTTCCATCAAGGTCTGAGGAGCTCACTAAGGTTAGGGAGGGGAGAGGACTGGCTGTGACCTTGGAGCTTCCCCAGTCCCAGTTCCTCTCAGGGAGAGGTTGTTGGACACAAGGCAGAGGGTGTTGCTGAAGAAATCTCACAGCTACTTCCTGCCCTTTCCCCACCCCATTAAACCCCATGCTACTTGGTTGTCTCTGTCATACCTGAGACAAGTCTCTCACCACCTCTGCCCCTCAGTCCTGGAAGCTGGGTTGAGTCATGGCCACCCTGGTGTGGTCAGCAGGCAGGAATGAGAAGCTGAAGCATTTGTTTGAATTTCTGAAAAAAACAGCAATGATGATATTGACAACTGGGCTGCTGGGGCTGCACTTGCTTCTCTCCCCACAGCCAGATATCTGCTGCCTATGGAATATCCCGAAGCCTGCTGTCCTCCTCCAGCATCAAGATCTGTGTGACTCAGGAGTTAAAGGACTTCTCTTTCATTGTTCTACCTAGGCAGAATTGCTCTTTCCAAGATATCTTGATCTCTTCAGGAAAGTCAGCTTCTCAAAACTGTAAATGCCAGGCTTCCTGCCACCTTCCCCAGGAGCTGATACCATAGGTTACAGTCCCCACTGGCAGGAGACACTTAAAGGCCATTAATGGCCAAGACTGCGGCTTGTTTCCAAAACCTTTCCTACCACCATGCTTTAGATAGGAGAGGATCCTCTCCAAACCTGCAGTGCCTGGAGCCCCTGGGAACAAGCACCCTACAGCATGGTTGTTACTCATGGGGATGCCACAGGATAGTGCCAAACAGCTGCTGCACTCACTGTACAAAGATGAGGAGAGGGAACCAGCACAGCAAACACTAACAAACATGGGGTGGGAACAAGCGAGCCAGAGTCTCTTGTCCTCATGTGCCTGTCCTGTCTCTGTGCCTTGGAGTCACCCTCAACACCTTTAGCCAGCTGCTTCTGGTGCCTGGAGAGATGCATGGCCTTCAGAGAAGAACAGCTAGTGAGACCACCCAGTCTTTGGAGGCCTTGAGCAGCAAAATATAATTTTGAAGCTGGCCTGGCCCTGAGCAAGGACCTTTATCAGATGACCTCCAAGGGGGCCCTTCCAACCGCAATTATTCTATATCTCTATTCTTAGGAACTTGTGCTCCTGACAAGAACATTTTCAGGTCTGCCTGAAGTTTATAAGTGCAGGACAAGACACTTATATAGATAAGGATCTATGTAAGTGCCTTGCCCTGCAGACATGGTGGGCACAGTATATTGTGGTCAGTATATTGTGACCAGTGCAGAGGCTATGTGGAAACTCAAGAGTGGTTTATAACACGTACTCCTGTGAGCTTTGCATCCAAGCCACTGGGCATTCATTCTTCTCCTTGCTTTTTATCTATATTCCAGCCACAACTGAGACCCTGCTACGGCCCCTGCAGTCACCCAGCATCAGGTGATCCCTGCGGGAGGACACTCAAAGCCCACATGAACAGGACGGAGGAAGAGAAGCAGGATCCATGCTTAATTAAGCAGTGGAGGAGAATGAAAACAAAGACAGATGGGACCTCCAGGGATGTGGAGATGCAAAGTGTTTATGGCAGTTTTTGCCACCAAGACCAAACAGGATCAACTCTTCTTCAACACGAAAGGAAACCTAGTTGAGAGGTCCTTGAGGAGCACAGAGACATCACACAGAAAATGACTTGGCTTAGAAAGAGGATATTCCTAAGCTCTACACAGATTTGCTTTTGTTAGGAAACATTTACTTGTGTCAGTGTGACAGATGGGGGACTACAGCAGCACCTGATTTTATATGCACGGCTGTGGCCTCTCCCTCCCAGACCTTGCAGTTTGCTGCTTGAGGAGTCCTGTCCTGAAGTTCCCGAGGCGCCCATCGCACAGCTGACCAGAATGGGCAGGGCAGAAGTGCTGCTGCAGGAGCTGACATACATTACATGCCTGAGAGACAGACTCTCTTTGACCTCCTCATCCAGGGAAGGAATAAGCTGAAGAGGGAGGTTTTCAAACACAAGAGTTGACCAAAAACAAAACAAAACAAAAAATAAATAAAAAAAATTAAAAAAAAAAAAAGAAGAAAAAAGAAACAAGGTCTGACAGCCTGGACACTGAGGATTCCCAACGGATTCTCAACCCAAGCTCTCCAGAGTGTTGAAGAATTTAAGAACTACTCTTGATGCCTGCAGTTTTCAAATTAAACACACAAAAAAAGGATGGTGACTTGCTATTTTCATTTCTGAAGCATAAATTCCACCCCAAAGAAAAATCTTTACTGGAAGGCCAGGAGTGGCTGGGATGACTGGACCAAGGCTATGAGCCCAGAAGAGTCTGAGTCTCACCCCACCGCAATATTAGGCTGGCATCTGACTAGCTGCATAGATGCCTTGAAGGGATGTCAGAAGCTGCTGAGCTACAGGCACCACGTTCCCCAGGACATGCAGACACATGGCAGTCCCTCTTCCTGTGCAGATGGTGCAATGTCACCTGAGCCACGGACTTCAGTGTCTGCTACAGACCTGCCCATGCTGCATCTTCAGTCCTCCTCGGAGGTCCCCATCCATATACACATTCATCTGTCCAGTCTGTGGTGTCTGGAGACATCACTGCCCAAGCTAGGACAGCTGAACATTAGTGAGACTCTCAAAGGAACTGCCAGGTCACTTGAGATATGCCGATACTTCTCCAAAGGGCGTCCCAGTAGACTTGGGGCTGATACTTGTACCCAGGTGTGGAGTCATGGATGGGCTGGCAAAGCAGCCCTGTAGTGCCCTCAGTCACAGCCTTGAAGTCCTTCAAGGGCCAGCATGGTCCCACCAGGATAATGACCCCTGACAAGGGACCTCCAGAAGAGACCTGTAAGAAGTGAGGGGCTACTCTGGCAAGCAGCAGCTGTTTGCCCTGGCTTGCCTGCCTCCTGCTTGCCATCAGGCAACCACCTGGGCCACTAGGACCTCTAGCCAGGGTCTGCTTTTTGCTATGGAAATGCTCTCAATCTGTTCCCCACCATGTGCATGTCTCCCTCTCTCCCCTCCTCCTGTAAGCAGCAGAGCTATTGCCATCTGGCATTTTCAGCTGCTAAATAATTCACTGCCTTTTTGTTAACAAGGAGAGTGTGTCTCTGACCGAGGGAGCTGTTAGACCATCAGCAAATAAACAAGGAGACTCTTAGCAACCTCCAAGTCCCTTCTCAGTCACCACCACTCCACTACCCAGCAGTAAGATCCTGCAGCTTGTTTCTAGGCACCGGCTTCACGCTCGTAGGAGGAACATCCTGTCGGAGGATGGCAGGGTGAGAGGGATTTTCACAGGGATCTGTACAAGTTGTGTTTCTCTGTCAAGTGCTTGTTGCTATCCCCTTCTCTCCCGTATCAGATATTTTTGCTCCTGGTGGCCAAAAGCAACGGGTTCCTCCTGGAGATGGTGCTAATATCTCCTGCTCCCAACCCTCCTGCCCAGAAACCTCCGAAAAGCAAGCCTTCACCCTTCCAGCCCAAACAGTTCATTTCTCTCCACACAGCACTGCTGGTACAATGCCAGACTGCACAGAGAAATTTCAGGAGCAGAAGATACTTGAAGACCCAGCCCAGCTCTGTCCCCTCTCTCTTATGCAGCTCCAACTCCAAAGGAGTCCAAAGGAGCCATCATATCATGCTCAGGCCTGTAAACACAGCCTTTGCAGTGTATCACAGCTCCTCTGAACCTGATCTCAAGCCACTCTCCTACCTTTTTGCTGGTCCTTTCATTGCCAGATAGCCACAGAAACTCACCTCCAAATATCAAAATCACTACTTTTCTAACCATTTGTTCCAGCTAGTCTCACCTTTTATGGTGCTGCTCTCAGAAAAGCTTATGCAAATTATATAGCTGATGTGTTACCATTAAAATAACTAATGGGGGCAACCAGCTAAAAGTAAGTCATGTATATGTTCTAGGAACAGCATGCAGCAGAAGCAGCCGAGGAGATTTCTGCTCATGTGCACCAAGAACAGCTTAAACTCAGACCCCTAGAACATGTTCAAACTCCCTTTGGTTGGAGAGGCAAGTTTTTTGGTATACAGAATGAGAAATCACAGGGACACTGTAGGTCACACTTAAAGTCATTGTTGAAATGCCTAAGCTAAATTTTTACATCATACAAATGAGAAAATTCAGCATTTTGCAATACTCAGTTGATGGCACTCTGCAGTAGTATCTGAAAGGTTCAACAAAACCCACAGCATCACCAAACCAATTCCTGTTCCCAGCTATGCCACTGCCATTGTGCTTTTCTCAATCTTTAGGGGCCAAAGGAACAAATACTGTTGTGAATAACAGAGCTGGATAGGTACCTTCACCTCCAGAAGGTGTCAGGACAGATTCCCATTAGCTATGTATGAGGCAGGACCTCTAGATGCCAGCCACAGGCAGATGTCCCACAGAGCAGCCACTGTCCGGACAATTGACAGCAATGGGCTGGTCAAGAAACACAGGGGTGGACAGGGCTGAAGGTGGGAAAATGAAACAATAACACAAAGGCAGAAATTTCAATATATGGTCTACCCATTATAGGTCTTACTTAGAGGAAAGATAATAAAATAGGGTCAGAAAAAAGTCAGAAAACATGTAGGGTATGTTTCTTTCTCCTATTTGTGGCCTGTGAATGGACACTGAACACATGAGATTTGCCATTGAAACTGATTTGCTGGATAATTTCTATGAAGCATTTTCAGTGCATGTAAGGTTTGCCTTGAATATTCAGTGCCCTCTTTGTTTTGTTGATAGATCAGCATATGTTTCTTCTCTCCGGTTGGGTGGGCACTAATCCAGAGAATCAGATCTCCAATTAAAGATAAGGCACGTCTTTTATGCGAATGCAATTTTTCATAATTTCTCTTTCCCTTGACGCATCCTGCCAGCAAACTCATTTGCTAGGGGATTCACGGACAGCTGGAGTAGCAAAACATCAAAACAATCTTCGGAGCGTTGAGATGACTAAGCTGGGTTTCCCAGCATGCCTACGCTCGTCCAGCCTTAGCATCCCACTCTGGCACGGGTGGGATTACTGACTTCCGCTGGCCAGAGGGCAACCAGGGCATGGGGCTGCTGATGGAGCAGTCTGTGGCCACACAGAACAGCCAGGCTGAGGACCTAGACCTGGAAAACAAGCATCTACGCTACCTGACTGCTTCTACATCCTTCTTCCATCACAAGATCATGGCCAGGCTGTGGAAGGGAAAAAGGCAGGCAGGCAAACCTCCAGCATCCCACCCTGCAGGACTGCAGTGACCGACCTTGCAGGACTGCAGTGACAGGGAGAGCAGGAAACCTGAGCCACTGCCACTTACTCAGCAGGGCTAACCAAGTACCTCAGGATGGGAAAAGGCTCATCAACAGCCTGCGCTGAGCTCAGCACACCCCCTGGCAGTTTTGGCACCACAAGACATGGTGACCTCTCCATTCCTGTAACTTGGTGCATGGGAGAACAGGCACACCACGGGCCACATCTGTCCCCAAGGGGTATGACCACAGAGGGGATGGGACCAGAGACACAGCCCTCCAAAACCCCACAGAGGTCCAAGGCATTCCTCCCTGGCTCTCCCTTCAACCTTCCCTCTTAAGATTAATGGCCTCCAGGACCAAAAAGCAAAGAGAGGATCTGGCTGCTCGTGGTCTGTGAGGTGAGCACCTGCAGGGCAGCAGCATCCCTGGGCAGGGCTCATTGACACCGGTGTGAATGCTGTGCCCATACCCTGTCAGGGTACAAGACACATAACCCATCAGCAAAAGACCCCATCCTATCACCAGCAGGACATGGGACATACACCAGCCTGTTCTGTTAGCCTGTTGCAAATCAGATGCATCTTTCAAACAAGGAGGACCATACCACAAGCAGCAACATGTCTTGTGGGCTATGGAGGCTGGGGTTAGCAAGGGTTGGAGGCAAAGGACCACTCTGCAGCAACAGATGACTCCTAACAGGTACAAAATACCTGCTCAAATACTAGTTTTGTCATTGCCAATGAAGATATGATCACTTGGAGAGGTCAGAAGGACTCATATTTCATTGATCCTACTCCATTTCACACCCATATCCACCACTCAATGAGAAAATTAATGTGAGTGCATGACTGCGTAAGATAAATCTGCTTAAAAATGGTATAAACTTCATCTTCCTTACCAGTAAGCTCTGGCACTGCTCTCTCACTGAGGACTATGAAGCCAGGCTCACTGCCAGCCAGGGCAGGAAGGCTGGGAAAAGAGCCAACCCATGAGCCCACCCAGGCCCTGGGGATGCAAACCCCACAGTGAGGTCCTTCCCCTCAGTGGTGAGTTTGCCTTTAGTACTGCTGCTCCTACCCCCAGTGCTTCATTGTTCCCCACCTGCCCTGCCACACTGTTCATCTAAATAATGTAACCCACTAGGAGGCTGAGACTGACCCCATTTTGGGGAGCTAAGCAAATTTTTCTGCACTTAGGATTGGCAGGTTGCCACTACCTTCAGGAAACCCTGTGCAGGGACATGCTGCCCCAGGGACTGACCTGAAACCAATACAAACCCCTCCCCTGCTATGAGTTCCTGTGGTGGCTGCCACATCACTCACAGCTCTCTGCCCTCCCCTTCTTCCCCAGAACCACCATGCAGGGGGGGTTTTTGGCACTTGGGCAGACTAAGTTCCATTAAGATTTTGAATGAGAAGGCATCCCAGTCCCCAGCCTCTACTGGGACACTCTGCAGGACAATGGTTGTGGTCTTCCAAACAGCCACCTGCATAGGCCCCTTCTCCTGCAGGGATGCTGTGGACTGAGCAGGCCAACACTGACTTGCTGCAGTGCTCCTTGGCAGAATAAAGCCAAACCCCAGGCAACCAAGAGTAAACAGTGCTTACAGTGAGACCTACAGCCAGGGAGATTTGTTTGGGCCAGTGCGTGGGAGATGCTGTGCACAGAGCAGCTCTTCTCCAGCGCCTCCTCCACAACGTGTGAACCAGCAGCTGCTGGAGCCAGCACACTGAGATTGGGAAGGAAGAATCGGATTTATTTATTCCACCCCCAGCCATTTTTGCCACATTTGACTAAGCTGCCAGTGCAGGTTGGCTCTAACCCGTTTTTGGTTTGCATTTCACTCTCCTGCTGTGCACACAGCCCGCCTCAGAACATTTGGTGTGTGCAATGCACCAAGCAAACATGAGCTAATGGGGCTGCAAGCTCCCCAGAGTATCATGCACCCTTGTCCTCTGATAAAACTTAAATCAACATTCTTCAGCACAAAGGATTACCTGGACCAGATCCAGCCCATGCAGAGAACAGGGCACTGCTGGGCTGCTGGTAGGTGATGGTTGGGAGCAGAGAGATGGGAAAGGGGCCTTATAATAAAGATGGGAACAGACTTTTCAATACACCTTGTAGCAACGTGGTTTTAAACTAAAAGAGGCTAGATTCAGACTAGATATAAGAAAGAAATGTTCTAAGCTGAGGATGGTGAAACACTGGCACCAGTTGCCCACATAGGTGGCAGATGCCCCACCCCTGGAAACATTCAAGGTCAGGTTGGACAGGGCTGTGGGCAACCTTGTCATGTTGAAGATGTCCATGCTCACTGCAGGCGCATTGGACTAGAAGACATTTAAAAGTCCTTTTCAACCCAAACTTTTGTATGACACTATGAAAAAGCCAGGGTTGACTTCAGGGAATGGAGCTCACATGTGGGAAAGGGGAAGGGTATCATGCTGGGATTCTCAGTTAACCTATACACATGCACTCACACGTCCATTCAGAAAAGCAGTATTTCAGGAAAACAATAAACAGACATCCTGGTACCACCAGATCCCTGTTCCAAGCTGGGCTGATGCATGCTGTTCACAGTCCCCAGAGCAACCCCTGCACTTGCAATTAATTAATGATGATACATGCAGATGAGAACAACTCCCAGCCCCTGCTGCCTGTGTGACTGAGGGACATGGTAGCAGTTGGCCCTAGGGAAGGGCTTGAACTTCCCTGCAAAGGGTATCTCCGGGTTCCTTATTGCCTGCCATCTCCAAGAGCACAGCATGTGCCCCCATGCACAGCCCACTTCGCAGAGGCAGCTCCCACTCAGCATTGAAGACCAAGGAAGACACCTCTCAGCAAGGCTGCAACAGTGGTGGGATGTCAGGCAATTACAGGCAGTTTGGGTCTTCTGCCACCCAGGTTACAGTGCTCACATAGAGAAGGATTTTAAGGCCTTTGTGAAGGAAAGTGCCACCTTCACTGGGAAAAACACTCCCTTGTGGAAACCTGTACAGAAACCAGGAGTAGCTGTGCCTTGGTCAGGGCCCAGACCGAAGAGGTCACCACAAGTCACAGGCATCTTTCACAATGCCACAAGGTGCCAGGCACATTTTGGTTCCTGGAGATGAGGAGCAAGACAGGATGGAAATAGGGAAAAGGCAGCTCTTTCCCCCCCAAGTCCCTTCCACTGTTTGGGGAGCAGGGAGCTGTGGGAGGCAGAAAGGAAGAGTGGGAGGTTTATGTGATGCCTTTTATAAAGCCACCTGCTGCAGAGACTGCCCGTCATGGGAGCAGCCAGCACGGCTGGAACCATCACCCAAGGGAACTCCACCCAAGGGCAGAGGGAAGGAGACTGCCAAAGAGAGGAGTTGGGTTGTGCATGAAAAGGATGGAAACTAGGAAGCCAAATACTGCACTGGCTGGGTCAGGCAATACTGGTGGTTTTGCACCCCAGTGTCCTGCCTGGCCAGGACAGCATGACACACCTGGGGATGGCAGGGACCTCACTGCTGAGTTGGTGGAGAAAGCAGGCACATTTCAAGCCCCTTGTGCAGCTGCTCTCAGCTGCTGAGCTCCAGCCAGCCCTCCTCATGGCTGATGCCCATCAGCCTGCTGCACAATGTGGAGTGAGCCCACCTCGGTGGGCTACCAAAGGCCTGGCACTCGTGCTGCTGGGCACAGCTCTGCTCCATTCCAGCCTGCCTGACAGGGACCTGGGAGCACCCTCCCACCAAGCACCCTCATCCCACAGCTTCCCAGGGGCCACTGGGCAGTGTTATGGTTATCCTGTTGATCCCCTTCTCCTGGGTCCAGACATGCACCTTCCTCCACACTGCTTTGGGGGATGCCTTGGTGCCAGGCTGCCACCAGCCTCTCCACCCTTCACTTCTTCTCATCTTCAAGCAGTCACAACATCCTCCACAGCTGACTCTGCTGCAGAAGCAAAGAAACACTCCTGCCCTGCCCAGCTCCCTGCTCTGCAAGCACAGAAGCTTCTTCCTGAGAGCAGTGGATTACAACACTACATACATACACGTACACACACACACAGAATAGGATTTTAGAACATCTAAAATCTAGAGCAGAGCTAGAACATTTCTATTGCCTGTGCTTGGTGCCAAGAGCAGAGTGAGGTTTGGGCTGCAGCAGGAGCCCATGAGCACAACCGCTCACCAATCCTGGCCTTGACAAGGCTTTCCTCCCACCTCTGCCCAGCTTCTGAGCAGATTTGGGTAACACCATATGACTGGGATGAATCACGCTGCCCTGGGAGCATGGGAGCTGGCAGCTCAGTGAAGGCTCTGGCACCAGTGGGTTGCACAAGTGGGGATGGCCCCAGCAGCCACTGTGTCAGTCACATCCAGCCATGCTAGTTGCATCCAGCAGTGCCAGAGGGATTAGCACTCTGCACACCGGTTTGAGTCAATAGTGCATCAAAGGGAAGGGAAAGCTTTTGATGGTGCACACCATGCAGGGCAATCCTGGCACTGCTTTTCACTGGGGAAGTGGAAGGAGCGGGTAGTCACTCTCCTCCGGTCGCTGAGGCACACATCCAGTCGTCTCTGCAGCCCACACAGCTTTTGGGGGAGATGAGAAGAAAGCTGCTGCTCCAGCCAGGAAGGAAGACAGCTCTCCCAGGCACATGCGGAGCTGCAGACATGTGGCTCTGCAAAGCACGACTGTTTTGACCTCCTTCTAGTGCGACAGGTGCTCATGTATGGTGACAAGACTTGTCCCCATCATTTGCATCATCCCCAGGAATTCCCCTTGCCCACAACACCTGAGCACAGCTATAGCCATGTACCTGCTGCAGGGCACAGCAGAACCAAGCCGAGCAGAACAGGCAGCCCATCACACCCACCAGCCTGCTCTCATCTCCTCCATGGAAAGGATCTGGGGAGTCAAATGGCCCTGGAGCACCAGAGATAAGAAGGAAATCATACGACTTTTGGGACAAGAACTGGGGTTCCTGATCCCCCCCCAACACACACCTATCACAGGCGGGTGGCCCAGCACAGGGGATGAATGGCACACAGACAGTCAGCAAACAGACTCTTGTGCCAGTGCTGCAGGCTGGCACTGCCTGCACCCACTGCGCTGCTGTCCTGCCCTGCTCTGGCCATACCCACTGGCCAGCAGCCGCCCACACCGGTGCAAGGCGTGTTGGGAGTGACGGATGCAATGGAGAAAAACACAAGAAATGTTTTTTTTCCCTTCAGGCAGAGAAGGAAGTGTCACATCTGGACATGTACAGCAGCCAGGCTGGGAAAGGGACAAGGCACTTGGAGAAGAGAAGCCATGGGCTGGGAGGCACAGCATCGCCCAGAGGATGTGAGACAGATGGCAGATTTGGCAGCGGGGTAGTCACAGAGCGACCCGCAAGCTTTTTCCGCTGCAAGAGCACACAGCACAACACTGTGCAGGGGCTGCCAGCCCAGCCTGGCAGGTTTGCTGGGGGGTCACATCCTTTCAAACATGCTGCATCCCAAAGGCAGCATCAGAAATGCTTCATGGGCAATTCAGCCTTGCAAAAAGGATCCCTACTCCTTGTCTAGGATCAGGGGGAAAATGGGAGGGAAGGCAGAGAGATCGTCCCTGGCTTCTCTTCACAAGCCTACCTTCCCTACACACAGGGCCACACAGCCAGGCTGGTGCTTAGGGAAGGGCTGGCAGCCCCTGAGCTGATTTGCCCACTCTGCCAGCAGCATAGGGTCCCCAGGCAGCCACCGCCTGCCCTCCACAAACACTGCTCACATGAAACAGAAAAGAATGGGAAATTAAACATGAGGCACTGCAGGAGATGGCTGCAAAAGGAACCTCCCCAAGTTCATGCCTCCTCGTCCTTCCAGGGTGGTTTGGGCACAGCAGAGCCAGCACTAGGAATATAGCTGGCTGAAGAGATTTGGGGACCCAGTGTCAGCAGGATGGTCTATCTCTCTCTGCTCAACCCACCTGCCAGGGATCAGCATCGCAGCAAGAACCACTGCAAGCCTCTCCACAGCCTAGCAGCTATTGAGGCCCTGCCACAATTAGCAGGAATCAGACAGGCTCTGTGTCCATTTTGGAAGAGATGTTTGGGGATGCGGCATTGATATGGAGGTATTTGGGGAGTGGCTGGGTATCCCTACCCAGTCCCAGACAAGGCTCCTGCTTTGTCCCTGGCTTTGGATATGCTGTTCTCCCTGCCTGCATCCCCACCCAGCACATCCTGACGTGCCACCGTGTACTGTGGCTCTGCACTGAGCACCCCGAGAACCTGATCCCATATTCGACCTCTGCAGCATGAGCAAGGCATTTAGTAAATGAGTGAGGGTCTTCACCTCCTCATCCACTATGTGACTGATGTAAGGGGCAGTTTGGTGCTCACTGTGCCGCACAGCTGCTGTCCCTGCTCTGGGAAGCATCTCCCCACCTGGAAACACTGCCAGCCAGTTTGGGAAAATGCAAGGTGCGAATGCATGAGACATCAGCACAGCTGCCACCTCCCAGACTGACTCCCTGGGGCAACCAGCACTTCCAGTAAAGCACAGACACATCCTGCAGCAAAATACCCCTTTGCTTCACAATTGCCAGCAGCACACCTGCACTCATTAGAGACAAAAATCTGGGCAACCACAGATACTGTGGAGGTTCTAGCTCGTCCCAACATCCTTGTGCCAACCACAGCCCTGGGAGGGTGAGTAGAGCTCTGAACAGGCAGCCCAGAGCAGTGGGCATCAACATTTAAGTTGAATTCCCATTCATGGAGCTGAATTCCCACTGTTGCTTCTTCCCTGGGGATACACTGATATCTGCAGGACACACTGGTCTCCAAACTCTGCCCAGCTGCTTTCCATGCTTCTCCTGGCAGCACAGCTGTGTCATGCTGGAGGGAGGGGACCAAGCAATAACAAAAGCCAGGTGTGAAGAGCTGCAGGAAGACACTGGAAAGGCTCCTCCTAATGCTCACCACGACATGGAGAGACCCAGAGCTAAATGAGCTGCAGGACCAGGCTGAACCCGAGAGCTCCGACAGTAGTGCTGCTGCTGCTGTGCAGAGCACCAGGCTGGCCACACACAGGGCACGGCCACAAAACCCAGCTCCCCAGCTTAGCTCTGCTCAGGGGGAGACGTACCTGCTGACACAAACACTCTCCCTGCTTTCTACCTCGCAAACCAGGTGAGCTCTGAAGAACAGAGAGCTTTCCCCAGCGTGTTCAGGGAGCACACGACCAGCCTGCAGCACTGAGAGCAGGACTGGAGCCGAGGGTCGGCAGGGTCCCATCAAATGCCTGTGCAGCTCTTCTCCTGCCCCAGGGGATGGGGAGGACACAGCACCGGCATGGAGGGCTCCCGTGGGCAGCTGGGGAGTTGGATGGATACCCCTGAGTATCACTCCCAGCTTGGACTTCTTAAGGCTACACATACACAGAAATTCATGCTGCCTCCAGGACATTTTCCACCAAACAAAAACAAACAAAACCCAAAACAACAACAACAAAACAAAGCAACAAAAAAAACCCCCAAAACAAAAACCCCAAAAATCTCCTCAAAACCTCCCAAAACCAAAATAACCCCCAAAACCCCCAAAAACCAAAGAAACAAGGCCCAAAAAAATGTGGAGTGAAATCTCTTCTCTGCTGAAACAAACTGCAGCATCCCTTCTAAGAGGGCTGGAAATTCACCTTCTGGTCATGGAGGGAAAGAAGCCCCTGAAGTTTAACTCTGTGCAGGGACTGTCCAAATAAACAGCTGGTCCTTCAGACGTAGCTGCCAGGATGAAGGAATCCTGAAGCCTGGAGCACACACGAAGCTACAGTCATCATAGCTTATGTACGTACCCCAGACAAGACTTAGGGCATGGTCATAGTTTCTCTAAGTTCAGTTACTAAAATTTTCCACAGCTTGCTTTTTCCAGCCCAATTGTGTAGGATATCAGAGGACTGTATTTGCAAAGACATCCATCCTCTGACTCCTGAAATGACTGAACAAAACATGAAAGTCTTTAAAATGCACAATTCTCAGGAGGTTACACAGCCACTACCACAATTATTACCAATATTCCCTTTGTTTGGCCCTTCTTTGTTTTTAAAGAAGGGAAAATTTGATGAAACTTCACCATGAAAGAAAACATAAGAAATTAAAAACTTGTATAAAAGAAAATTAAGCTTGATGAAAACCTCCCAACAGAAAAATCAAATGAAACTGCTTGATGAGAAGATTAGCAGCAGTAATATTAAAGGAAAAAGCAATAAAGAGGACTTGGAACCAGAACAAATAAAAGAATTATGACTCTTGGAAACATACACCTGACTGAAAAGTAATCAGATTTTGTCTGAACAAAAAGCTTTTTAAATTAAAGACAGCCAATTTAAAACTAGAAGTTCTTAAAACCTACATGCTAAGACCTCAGATCCCTCTCATCAGTGAAAAAGAAGTCATTGGAAATTCATGCAGTATGTCCTTGTTGCCAGACCTGCTCAGCGGCTGAGCACCTGGAGCTAAAGCCTGATGAACTGCAAAAGTGGCTCTGACAGCAGCAACCTTTTTTCAAAGTAAAGGGGAAAAATGTTTCCATTAACTTAGTACACTGATTAGTTTAGCAAAAGTTCTGAAAAATTACTGCAGGTTAATGCAGGAAAGCCTGATTCCCTTTCAAAGCCTAATGAAGATGAACTGTGAGAGGACAATCTCTACTAGTTCTGAATTCTTAAATGTCAGAAATAATCAGGTTATATCACTGGCTATATTTTGTATCTCCTATAATACAATTCTGTTCCTATGATATAGTATTACAGTAACACAATATACAATATAGTATAGCAGTGTAGTATTGTTAAATTCATTACATATATAAATAATGTCTTCATACATTTTAAGCAGTTTTATTTAACCAACTAGAAACCACCTTCAAAATGCTCACATTCTGCATTTTCAATTGGACTTCATTTTCCACTGAAATACAGCTGGACCAAATTTATAATAAATAATTAAGTGATATCTAATAAGAAATGCATCATTCACATTTTTTTAATGCAAGAAATATAGACATTAAGTATCTAAAAAACCATATGTTAGCTATAAACCCACTCACTTATGCATAATGCAGCCTCCTGCTCAGCCCTAAGCCCTACATCATGCTCATCACTGAGAATCAACCTTAGGAAAAGAGCAGAAGTGTACAAACACAGCGAGATTAAAAACAGGTACTTAGGTCATGACTTTCTGATCATTAATTTAAGTCCTGACTGTAATCCACCCATCCTATTCAGCAGCAGGTCAAGAGCCAAACAAGGCACAGACCAAGTTTACTCTGAAGTCTTTAAAGTTTGGTTCATTTTTCTGTCCTCTTTGCCATTGCTTGGAACTACACAACTGATTCCAGTGTTGAAATGCTTCTATACAGTGGTGTTCATGCTCCTCAGAGGCTGGACAACATTATGGTAATTTCAATTAGGATGCCAGTTTCTCAGGCAAAGAGGTTTTCTCTGCAGCCCTCAGCATGGCTGCAGTTCTTAAGCCAACACAGCCATCAACGAAGAGAGGGCCATACCAGGCAGGACAGGTAAAGCAGGACAGCACTGGGGCTAAGGGAACCATCACGATGAGTCATAAAAAGCAAACCTGGTGAGGAGGTGTGAGATCAAGCGACACCTGAAGTGCCAGGGAGGTGAGGGTGACACAGGGACCAGGGAAGCAGGCTGGGAGAGACAAGCCCATGCCCCGCTCCAAGCTACTCTGCAGAGAGGCCCAGGGGAACCTGCCGTGCCCTTTCTCACCCATTAGCCAGCAACAATAGTGGCCCGGGGGATGGGAAGGGCTGTGCACCGCTCTCTCTCTGTCCCATGGTTGCTGTAATAGCGTGAGCAAACTGCTGCCATTGTCCCCACCTAATAACAATATGCGATCACAGCCTAATTACTAGTCTCGGACACATTTGAAGCAGTAACTTCAAACAAGTTTTCAAAGGATATTTAGGCACCTTAAAGTGCGGGTAGATGCCAAGTGGGATCTTTTAAAACTCTAAGTCCTCTTGTGTTTGAGTATGACAGCTGGTTAGGGACTGAACGTGTTCAAGCCATAGCTGAAGGAAATTAGGACTGGAGCTGCTTCTCCAGTCCTGAAATAATCTCAAAGCAAACTTGCTTTTGCTCTGAGCAAAGTGCATCAGCAATGCAATGTTTTCTTCAAACTTAGGGCTAAGTACACAAAATATATTTACAGCAACTAAAGTAAGTAAGAAACACAGGAGTGACAACAGTAGAAGGCTTTGGTGTTTGTAGGACTCGTGGAGGAGTCAGCACTTGCACAGCACACTGCTGTTTGCCTAGAGTTTAGGTGATTGATTAGTTTAATATCAATTCAATTCACTTGTGGGTGTTAGAAACATTTCTCCCTCTTCTTGCTGCTATTGGAAAGTTCTCAAAGTCTCTTAAGATGAGAGTATTTCCTGCAAGAAATATTTTAAAGCAGAGACACTCATCCTTTTACAATTCTGCAGGTGCAGGCTCTGAAGCTGTGCAGAAATCTGCCTTATGTTCCCGTGCGCCAGAAGTTTCTGCATGGAAGGAGGACAGTATTTACCTGCGAGTGCCCACGCACACCCCTGATCAGCATCCCCAGCAAGCACCACTATTTCTGTCCCTCACAGGACCACCCTATGCTTACCATTGCCAGCAGCCACCAAACCAGAGACGAAATAGTTAACCTCAGGGAAAGCTTTGAAGAGGAGAGTAGTTACAGAGCGATTCAAATGTTATCTTAGGGAAAAAAAAGAGCTGAAAGGCATTGGAATGGAGTTTCAGGAGCCAGGATGGAGCCATGGGAAGAAGGCAGAGGTTTAAGCTCACAGGGAAGCCAGAAAAGCCCATATGTGCTATGGAGTCAGAGGCCGCAGGGGTGCTGGTGGCCTCTCTGTTTTTATTTATTACTTATTTGTTTGCCAGTGGCTGTTTGCCAGGATACTTTAGACAAATCCTTCCTGAAGGAGCTGCTTCTGCTTCCCTCTCCATCTGTTGTCCAGCCTTGACCACCACTTTGCAGGGCAGCAGGGAAGGCAGCGAGGCCAAGGCTCTGGTCTGGTACCAGAATCAGTCTTTCTGCTTCCTATTTTTTCCACTTTCTCCCCTCTCCCCACTGAACAAATACTGCAAACCACTACAACAGCACCCTTTCTCCCAAATGGCATATTTTGTTGTCTCTCTTCTGCTCAGACAGGCAGCCTGACTGGTTATACAGAACTGTAAATCTCCAATATGGGGCAAAATGCTTTCTCATACCTTGTTTCCCCACCCAGTTTTCCCTCCACACCCTGTTCTCCCCTGAACTCTCTGAAAGGGGAGAAGGCTGGCATGTACATCAGTCCTGGAGATGGTGGCTAAACAGTTAAAAGGAAGAAGATGTTCATGCAGAAACAGCATCTGTCAGCCAGACAAAGGTCTCTCTCTCTCTCTTTTTCCTGGATAACACTCCTTCTGTTCAGGAGGTTTCTGCATAGCAAACCCACTGTGCAGCACTGCTGCTGCTAGCGAGGATGCGGAAGCAAACAAGGGGGAAGGCAGGGCCTTCATCCATGGACAAATCTGGATGAAGTTGTAAACTGGGGGAGAGCAGCTTGGCCAGAGCATTAGATCACCCTGACCTACCACCCCTCTCAAAATCATCAGTATAACAAAACTGGAGGGAGAAATGGGGAGAGGTTCCCCCTCCTCTCTCCTGCCAGCACAAAGCATATCTAACACCGTCAGGTGTAGCTCCCAGAAGGACGATTCTGTGGCCAGGATGACGTGGGGACCGAGCACAAGCCGTGACATGACACAGCGGTGGGGTGACATTTTATCTTGCATCACAGGCCAGTGGCGCAGGCCAGTGCATGTGCACTGGGAGAGGACTCTGAGAGGCTGGGGCTCACTCCCTGCTTCTGCACCAACTTGTTCCAGCAGCCCAGGGAAGCCCCTGTGCCCTACTGGGCCTCAGCCGCCCATCAGACAGGCAGACGCAAGCATTACTTACAAACACTTTGGTACATGGTCCAAGATGAAGGCGGGCAAACAGTGTCTAAACAGAGCCAAGTAACCCAGAAATCTCCCACAACACCAACCCAAACCTGTCCCTGCCTCCCGGACCCGCAGAACGGCCCTGGCGAGCTGTCCCGGGGCTGCTCCAGGAGATGCTGGCTTACCCGCCCTGTCAGCATCCCC
>VZRS01010616.1:0-19087 GCA_013398055.1 Ifrita kowaldi | reverse complement strand
CTCCCTCCCTCCCTCCCCCAAAGCCAGCACGGACATGGAAAACAGATGGAAAATAGAGGTGAAAATGGGAAACCTTCCCAGTGAAGATGTAGGGAAGAAGGGCAGATTTTCCTGGAGATGGACTGATGGGAATTGTGGTGTTTGGTGCTTTAAAAGGATTCATCCTTTCGGGTGGAACAACCCTAAAAACTTCCTGCCTGTGGGGTGTTCCCTTAAACCTGCTGTGCCCTCAAGGACATCAGGAATTCACGGCCATTGGGAATTATACCTCACTAATTTGGTGACATAAATCTTGGGAAATGGGCATCTCATTCCACAGCCAGAGCTTCCAAAAAAAGAGAAAAAAAAGGACTCAGGAAAGGCAAGCATTAAAAAAATTATCATCAAACCCCCTGAATGCTGCCCCCCGTCCGTCCCCATCTCCGTGCTTCCCTTCGGAAAGGGCTGGGGATGATAAAAACATGGATTAAAACGTGATAAAATCACGGGATGACCTATTCCAAATGACAAGGTTAATGCCCTCGCGATCCATCAGCATCCATTTCCCAGCTGCAGGAGGGATTTGTGCATCCATCACCAGGGAGGCAAAGGCTGCTCCCCACCTCTGCTGGGCCATCTGGGTCTAATCTCGAGCAGGGGGCCCCAGCTCCTTCCTGCTCCCTATCCCTGCATCCTTTCCCGAAACAAATGGATGTGTGGAGGTTTTAAAGCACTGGAAATGCTGGATTTTCTCTCTGGAGCCTGGTGTGGGTTGTTCTTTTGGCAAGCTGGGAAGAGGCTGTGCTTGGACAGGACTAGAAGAGTGCTGGGCTGGCGGGGAAGTATTAAATGTGGAGCCCAGTAGAGCAGGAATTCAGGGATGGAATCCCACATGGCATTAGCCACGAAACTTCCTCACCACTGGAGAGAAGGATTTGGGTTCCAGCTCCGTTTCCTCCACGCCAGACTTAAGAAAAAGAGGAAATGGCCTCAAGTTGCATCAGGGGAGGTTCCGGTTGGATCCGAGGGAAAATTTCTTCCCCAAAAGTGGTTAAACCCTGGAACAGGGCAGTGGTGGAGTCCCCAAGCCCTGTGGATGTGGCACCTGGGGACACGGGGCAGTGGTGGCCTTGGCAGTGCTGGGAATGGCTGGACTTGATGATCTTTGAGGGTTTCCATCCTAAAGACTTCTCAAGGAGGGCTGGAAATCCCCTCATTTGGTCCATGACTCTGAGGGGTTTCTCTGGCTCTGAGAAATTTCCATGTGGGGTTGGACTAGGTCATAAAATTGATGGAATCTAATCATAGGCAGAATCCCAGAATCCCAGAATCCCAGAATAGCTGGGTTGGAAGGGACCTTAAAGCCCATCCCATTCCACCTCTGCCAGGGGCAGGGACATCTCCCACTATCCCCGGTTGCTCCAAACCCCATCCAACCTTTAAAGGTCCCTTCCAACCCATCCCTTCTGTGATCCTACAATGCTCTGGAGAAGTTTGGACAGTGGGACGGCCCTGCTGGAACCCCTCCCTCCCACAGCAGGGAAAAAAACCGAGATGAGCCTCCCAAAATCCAATTTTCCAAGACCGAACTTCCCAGCCCACACCCCACGGATCAGACTCCGCAATCCCAGCTGGAATAACGAGCGGTGCAGCTGGAGGATATGATGGGATTGGACACGTCGTTACTTCCATGCGTGTCCGCCAGCCAAGCCAGGGGGAAAATGGGATGAGACACCTCCAGCAGCTTTGGGATTCCTGATGGATGAGGGGACTGGCAGAGTTCACCCGGCAGAGCCGTTCGCAGTCACTCGGCGGCGTGAGGGATGAGGAGTTTGTCGCTGTTCCCTGGATTATGCACGAGGCCATGGAATGTTGGGCTTTCATGGATGAAAACACCAAATGGGATGTGGATCTGTGGCAGGAGGGACATGGAGACAACGGCTTCCCTCCGAGGTGCCCAGATCTGTGCGAGGGGACGCATCAGCGGTGAATTATCCGGTGTTTATCCATCGCTCCCACAGCCAGCAGGAGCTGGTCAGTATTGTTTACTCCGCTTTTAATCCTTATTGTGGATTTAGGCCCAAATTAGTGCTGGAGTCTGGGCTGTGTCCAAAGCTGATGGATTTATTTCTATATAAAACCAAATATTATTGTGTGACAGTGATTTCTGGCTTTACGGGCGTGCAGGGTGCCACAAACACCCCGAAAACAGGGAGCTGCAAGAAGATGGGATGTGAGGATTGGGGGATGCACCCAAGGCCAGCTCCTTGAAATGAAACCAAGCTTTTATTGCAAGAACAGGCAGATTTTGATCATTCTCTGCTTTTCTCATTACAAGGCGCTGCGCTTTAAATGAAAATAGAAAGTGAATGTTTGCCAGGGACTCCGCGACCCAACCTTTTTTCCCCATGTGCTGGCGCTAATTAAGGTGATGTGTGCACAGTTAAACCCACACACCTCGAGCCAGAGGCTCCAGCAGAAATTTAGGCCGGGACTAAAAGCCGTGATGCTGATTTTTGGAAGGCGATGCCCTTTAGTATCGGCTCGTCTGCGCCGCTGCTAAAGGCTCGATTGCCTGAGGAAATACCCGGTAATTACTGCTGGAATCAAACAGGGGCGGGATCCAGATGCATACAAAGGTGGCGTTTCCCGGGAATTTATGGGGCCGTTAAAGCCGTGCTGAAACAGAGCTAAGAAGAGAATTGTTCTGGGTTTTTACGCTGAGGGTGGAGAGGCTCTGGGAGAGNCTGCTGTGACAGGACAAGGGGAATGTTTTTAAAATGAAGGATTTGGGGGGATTTAGATCGGATCTAAGGAAGGAGATTTTGCAGTGAGGGTGGGGAGGGGCTGGGCTGGAATTCCCAGAGAAGCTGGGGCTGCTCCTGGATCCTTGGAAGTGTCCAAGGCCAGGTTGGAACAACCTGGGGTAGTGGAAGGTGTCCCTGCCCACCTGGATGAGCTTTAAGGTCCTTTCCAACCCAAACAATTCCAGGGTTCCACGTTCTCAGCCATCGGTGAGGACAGCACAAGGAGCTGCTTCGCCTCCAGCTCGGCATCATCCCAGATCCCCACACAGAGGTGCCCATCCAGCTCCCTCCAGGGTCTGCTGTTTGCTCTTCCCAGCTGTGCCTGTGGGCAAACGCAAATCCCAAAAGCTGCTGGTGGTTATCAGGGAAAAGATCCCTGTCCAGGGAGTGTAACCAGCTCGGGAGTGCGGATGTTCAGGGACCACAGGAATGAAAGCCACGCAGGCTGCCTGCGCCAAGAACCTCTCTTTCGATGCCTTTAAACCAAAACAAAATTCCCTGGGCTTGGAAGGGGAGCGGGAGCAACGTGCAGGGTTCCCCAGAGGAGCATTTGGAGCAGGGAATGTGGGAATGTGGGCTCTATTCCCTGGGTAAGGCTGCTTTGGTTTGATGCAATTCCATGATTTCCATGATGGCAAATAAGGCTCAATTCCCTTTTTGTCACCACAAAAGCTGGGATTGACTTGGCAGGGTGGAATGGCTTCATAGGCAAGACTTGGTTGCAAAGCAGAATTTCCCCAAAACCTTAATTTTTAAAAAAATTAATCCTGGAAATCTTCCTTTCCTTCCTGTGCCAAATTTGTGAATTGTTTTGATTCCGGTCCTATAATGACTCACTGATGTCGAGATCAAAGTGAAATTGGGGCGCTTTGTGTGGGTTTAAGGTCCCTTTCCTTTTATCTGGGCTCAGAAGGGAATGAAAGATGAGACCCTGGTGTTATTCCCGAGGGAAAAGCATTCAGGGAAGCAAGAGGAGAAATAAAAGTCCAACCCTTTGGGGCATTTGAAATGGCAGTGAAGAAAGAGGGAGCCAAGCCTGGGGAGATGTGAGGAGCGAGGGAGGGACAGCAGAGCAGGCATGAAAGGGAAAAACGGAGAGATGGGAATGGGAATGAGGCAATTAAAGGCAGGTTTGGTCAGGCAGGACCCTCTCCTTCATCCGTGCCTATGGAAAACTGGCCTTGCAGGGAATTCCTGTCAGGATATTTCCATCAGCAGCACTCCCAGCTCCCTGTCAGGATTTTGCCGTGTCCCCAAAGGATGAGGATCCTCCTGCTCAGCTCCAGAGGCACCTGATCCGTGTGGGATTCCGGGTGTCTGGCTGAGCACAGCTCCTGCTCCACCTACAAACATGGGATGTGAGCCTTTCCCTGTGCCAGCCTTTCCTTTTCCATCAGCAGTTTCCCAGTGATTCCAGGAAAATCCACCAGTAGCACTGGTGGGGCAGCAGCTCCCCAGTGACAAAATTTGGGAATATTATGGCCCCAGAGTGGTGACTTTGCAACTCTTGCTCCTTTCCCCTTGGGGCTGGAAAGGAGAACTCTGCATCAGCACCACTCCTGAGCTCTGGAGCATTCCCAGCAGGAATTTTTCCAATTCCAGGAGGAATTCTGAGCAGTGACTGTCCCAGGAGTGTCCTTGAAGCTCCTCTCTGCAGGGTGAGGCTGCTCAGGGAGGGATCTGTGTCCCCTGGCTGGGACAATCCTGCTGGGAATATGGGTGTGAAAACATCCCTGTTTTCCTCCCCCTGAAAAAGAGGGAAAAGAGGCAAAAGCTGGAAAAGAAACCCAAATAAACACAGGAACAATTTGCATCCTGTGAACTTAAACCCATGGAATTAAGGTTGGAAACGACCTTTAACATCATCAAGTCCAAGCTCCAATGTTGATAAACCTTTGTGGGTTGATAAGGGCTGGTGCATCTCATCCCAGGGCTGAAATTACCCGGGATAAGAAGGAACAGGAATTTCCTTCCCATGAGGAAGGATGGTGAACTCTGAATATTTCCTGCATTTCCCAGTGCTGGCAGGAATGTCATTCTCCCCACAACCAGGCTGTTTGTGGGATTTTCAGCTGCCTTTCTGCTCAGGGGGCAGAGCTGACAGACAAAACACGGAAAACGAAGCCATCCAGGAGAACTTCTGGAAGATATTTGTGAGATTTCCCATCAAATGTGGCGAGATTTTAATCCCTTCCTTCATGTTTACACAGTTTTATCTCCATTTTCCATTCTTTAGCAGCTCCTGCTGTGTGTGGGGCTGGTTGTTACTAGAGCACATCCCAGGGCTTGAGGCACTTCTTTATCCACAAAAAAATAGGGAAAATCACCTTTTTTTTCCCACCAAAGGGAGAGGAGTTGCTGCGCACAGCGGGTTTGATAAAGCAGAGGTTGGAGGAGCATCTCCTGGCTGGCTGGAGCTGCTTTTAGGGTCCTCATGTGAGGTAAAAGTGCTGTTGAGCATTAAAAACCCTGCTGGGAAGCCCATCTCTTTTTCACTTCTCCTCGTAAAGCTCAGCCCCTAAAAATACTCAGTCTTGTTTAAGGAACGGTGGGCAAAAAGCCCTGAGATTCCCTTGCTGCTTGAAACCACGGAGATAAAACACCGGGAATGATGAGCAGACAATAGGAACGGTCTGGTTAAGCCATTTGTCAGCCCCTTTTCCCAGCTATTCCCACTGTGTGCTCACATTTCCATCAGGGATGACATGGAGGAGCGCGAGAGGACGGACCCACACAAATCTCCCTGCTCCCCTGCCCTTCCCTGCGATGACAGATCCATCACGAGGGATGAATGATCCCGATACCCCCTTGATTTATGCCCCAGCTGCAAAAATGAAAAGAAGGCTCGGAGGAGTTTCTCCTGATAAATCCCAGTCTTATCACCCCGGCTCCACCGAGGTCACTCCTTTTCTCCCGGAGATTGGCAAGAGCCAAGGAGATAGGAAGTGGGCCAGGATATTTGTGGGAATAAACGGCAGTGTCTTTATGAGGATTAAAGGGAAAAACTTCAGGAATGATAAAAAAGACAAGCTTTGGAATCCTTTTAGCAAGAAATTAACGGAGATAAAGCCAGCCTGACGCAGGGACGGAGGGGAGGGAGGGGGGAATGCTCCGACGTTTCCCTTGGCAAACCAACGGCGCTGGAATACCGAGGGCAATGTTTGGGAACAACACAAGGCAGCCAATACAATGCTCTGGTTTCCAGGGAAACCCAACCTTGGCCTTTGGTCCCACATTTCAGCGGGTTTCATTATCCTCCCTGGATTTAGGATAATGAATTGGCTGTTGATGGATGCTGCTGCCTCGGAGCCGCCTCCCTCGACGAGGTTTCCGCTTTTTGTTGGGATTGCTGGAGGAGGATTGGGAGCACCAAAGGCAGGGGTGTCCCCTTGGAGGGGTTTCTCCTGCATCCGGATTGTGGAATTTTGGGGGGCCTACAAGAATCAGTTGAGGTTTTTATTTCATTCTCTGCATAAAGAAGAGAGGCTGGGAGAGCTGGGAATGTTCAGCTGGAGAAGGGAAGGATCCAGGGAGATCTTTCCAGAGCTTAAAGGGGCTCCAGGAGAGCTGGAGAGGGACTTGGGACAAGGGATGGAGGGACAGGACACAGGGAACGTCTTCAAACAGAGAGAAGAGGGTTAGATGGGATTTCGGGAAGGAATTCCTGGCTGTGGGGGTTGCGGGTGGCCAAAGGACGCCAGGAGAGGATGGAAACACATTCCCATCCCCTAAATCCCTGTCTGCTCCTCCCTGGCCCCAAAAAGGCCACTCATCCTTTCAATCTCGGCCACCTCCTCTGCTCTTTTCCTTCCCTTTTTCCCCAAACACCCTCAGGCCGTTTTTTCCCTGAGTCACTTGGCAGCGTGGGCCAAGGTTTGAGGAGTGACTGACTCATCACTCTGAGTGCTGAGGCCATGAAATGTTATTTTAGAAATTAAACACCCGACACATTCGGCAAACAAATCCCTTTAAGGTGTCTCCCAAAGTGGCTCCTAAAAGGAAAATGTTTGCAGTTAAGTCACTTCCCAAAAATGTCGCTGTCTGTGCTGAGCGGCTGAACTTCTTTTGGCTTCTCTTTGTCAATATTGGGGGTGGATTTGAGAAAAATTCACCGTTCCACCTCATAAATGAGCTGACAATGGGACAATTTGCTGGAAAAGTGCTGGTTCTATTTTCCCTGTTAATTACGTGGCTTGTGATGGTTGGAATAACCCCTAAAATCCCCAAATCCCCGGATCAAATCCAGTCTGGGTTTGGATGGGGATGATTGGGGTCTGTGCAATTATGGGAATCCTCGAGCCCACAGTTTGCTCCCCGGGCTGGTTCTTGTGTGCTTCCCACATGGATTTAATTTTGTGAGCTGCACATTCCCATTTTCCCCTGATTTTTGTATCCTTTTCTTCTAAACCCAGCGAAATACGTCATCATTAAAGGGATTCTCATGTGATGGCTTCATTCTGAAATAACCCCAAGGGGACAAAGTTCAGAGCAGCCCAGAACTGCTCTTGATTTACTGCAAATATGATTAAAATTTTATCTGAGGGCTTTTTTTTTCCCGAGGTTTTTTTCTTTGCTGCTCTGTGTTTTCAGCCAGCACATAAAAGAGGCTTTTTGGGGTTGGTTTTTTGGGGTTTTTTTTCCCAGCAGTTTAGCAGTGCAAAGGTTCTCGTGGAGGATTGAAATTCTCTGAAAGCTTCCCCTCGGTTAATCGTGATTTTTATAATCTGAAAAGCAAAGCCAGAGGAAGGCTGGGTGATAAAGGGCAAGAAATGCAAAGTGGAAGGGTCACCCCGTGGAGTTGGGATGAGTTACAGCCAATTCCACCCTGCTGGGGCATCCTGGCTTTTCCAGCGGGTTTATTTGGATTTGTAACTACTCCAGGCTCCGGGATGAAGCCCTTTCCCCTCCCATTTCCATTCTTTAACTCCTTTCCTTGTGCACCACCACTATCCTTGGAAAAGGCTTGGAAGGGAGGGTTTGGGAAAGGATTGAAGGAGCTGTTCCACCTAAATCCCGCCGTAAATGCCGTGTAAACAAAGGTAGAATAACAAGCAGCCCCGGAAATCACTTAACGAGCATTTCTGCAGCTCGTGGCTGCTCTTCCTGGGAATTTCAAGTTCCCTTAAATGAAACTTAACAGCAAGAAGCCTTTTATTTTCCTAATGTTTCCAACAGCTCTTGCCGTGGAGTCATCCTTCATGGAGGCCTGTGGCTTTTACATCCCTGGCATGATGATTCCCTCATAGAAATGATAATATCCTGGTTTTTATGGGCAATTCCAGCTGATTGAATCCTGGTTTTTAATCATTCTTCTCTCACGGAGAAGGAAATTGGGCAGGACCGGGCTCAGGCGATCCCGATGAAGGTGAATTTTGGGATAGCAGTTTTTAAGACATGGGATTTCAATCCAGAGCTGTGTTTTCCACCCTGGGAAGGTGCAGTGGTGCTTGCACTGGATCAGGTGTTATAATAACAATAATAATAATAATAATGATGATGATGATGATGATGATGAAAGTATTTGGCACGTTTGGAATCTGGCACCTCCTAACTGAGCATTCCCGAGCGCCCCGGGATAATTAATTCCATCCCACACAGGTCCCTTGAGGGGAATATTTCCATGCCAGAACTATGGACACTTCAGAAGGCTCACAGTAAACACTGGAATTGGGTCTTTTCTGGGATGATTGGAGCCTGGCTGGTGGGAGAAGGGAAGGAAAGGGATGGCAAAGAGGGAATATCCATGAGGAAAATGCAACCGCTGCCGTGCTTTTCCAAGGGAAATGCATTTCCCACTTTGGTTTTGTTCCCTTCCTCCCAAAGAGTTCAGGAAAACCACATTTCCTTGCTCCCAGCTTTGGATCACCGATGTTCTGAGCTGAACTGGTGGGAATTGCATTCAATTAGGGATAAAGCCTGTAACAGCTTTTGCATCCTGGTGCTTCCACAGGGAAGCTCATTTTCCCTTGGAAATGTTCCTTTTCCCCTGGAAATGTTCATTTTCCCTTGGAAATGTTCCTTTTCCCTTGGAAATGCTCATATTCCCTGGAATAACTGATCCAGGCAGGGAAGAGCTGCTGCTGGGTTGCTGGTCCTCCAACTGCAACTGGCAGCCCTCAGGAGAGCCACAAATCCGTGGGGTTTCCTGCTGTCAGAGGAAAGTTTGGATCACAAACCCAAGGAAGACTGGGACGGTCCCAAGCTCAGCGTTCCAATGCAGATCCTGGGATAAAACAGGAAACCACTCAGACTGCAATAAACTCGTTATTGTTTTCAAGGAAAGGGATTAATTAACTATCTATGGGATAAGCTGGATAAATGAAGCGTGACGAGTGGCTTCCACATGGAATGGGTGATTCCAAGGCTGTTCCCAAGGGGCTGCAGCAGGGCAGGGCTGTAATCTTGGGTTCCCTGGAGCAATCCAGGTTGGCACCTCCAGGAATTTGCATTTCAGGGCTCGGAAATAATTCCTGCCTTGCTGGAGCAATGGGCTGGCTGACCATGGGATGATCCAGAGGGACTGGAGATCCTCAGTGCCGAGCCTTGGCCGTGGTGTCCCATTCCTGTGTGCACGCCTGGGGGAAGGATCCTAATGATCATTCATTAATTAACCCTGGGAATTAAGTGCTGTCCATGTGCTTCCCAATCCCCGGGGAGCTGGAAATTGTGCTGCCAGCAAAGCTTCTTCATTTCCCCACCGCGGAGAGGAGATCTTGGAGGAAACACCGTAGGAGGCTGCTCCGGGGGTGGATTCCTGAGCAAAGCGCTTCCATGCTAAATAAAAAACCGGGAAGAAGCTTCTTTATCAAGGATCCAGGGAATGGGCTGTGACTCAGGAGTCCTGAATGGAAAAGCTGCTGCCATCTGGATTCCTCTCAGCACCCTGCCTGAGTCAGCTCAGCCGTGCAGGGCCAACCTGCCATGGACGCAGCGGTGCCAGCGGAGGGGTGGCATCACCTGGCACATCCCTAACAGGACACCCCACCTGGCATTTCCCCTTGGATGCAGCGTGCACAGGGCTCGGGAGGGCTGGAAAAGCCCTGGGGAGCTCAGGAAGGTGGCATTGCCCCTGGAAGTCCCTGGCATGTGGGGGGATGATCCCTGTCCTCCTTTGTCATCCATCCTTTTCCTGTGGAGCCAACAGGCTGAGGTGGACTTGGCTCCCAGTTAGCCATGGAAATAAACTGGGAGAGACATCATGGATGTGCAGAAAAAGTCAGAGTTAATGAAACTTAATTCCAGGCTTCCAGACTAATCCAACATTTGCATTTCTCTAAGTTTAGAATTTCCCAGATTTTGGATCTGGCTTCAATGAACGCATAATTCCTTGTTTTCCTGACGAGAAGTGTGGATTTCAAAAAGCTCCCTCCACGCGGTGAATTCAAGGGGAAATGCTTTTCCTTCATATCAATCAAGCTCTTTTAAACGACTCAAGCTCATTTCATGCTCTTCTCCTTGATTTCTGTACCTCGTGATCAGCAGGAAAAACAAAGCTCGGGAATAAAACCAAGCTTGTTTGGCAAAAATAGAATATCCAGAAGCAAAATGGAATTTTAAAGCTGGTGCCTTCCTTTGTCCTGCTCTTTGGGCAGGACTGGGCAGGAGAGGGATGAAATGGGGAGGATTTGATCCTGCTAATCCAGGTGCCCACCTGAAATGCCTCTTCCAGGTATCCTGGATGCTCTTTTCACCTCCAAAGGACAAAGCTCATCCAATACTTTGGCCAGCAGCAGGAAATGCCTCATTCCCTGCGGAGTTTGGGATGCCTGGTCCTAAACCTTTGGCATCTCCAGGAACTCGTTGAAGCTGCTTGGATTTCTCATGGAGAGGTGGGTGAACCTGGGGGTGGATTCCAGGAGAGGCTGGAGAGCATGGAATCACAGAACCAAAAAAGTTGGAGAAACCTCCAGGATAAGGACCTTCCATCCCATATGTTTGCTGAAGGTGAGGATCAAGGGACAATACTCCTTGAATAATCCCACTGGTGTCAGCCTTGGATTCTGGAATACTCCCTGCATCCACTCACACTGAGGGTGTAGGGAGCTGCTTTCCAATATAAAAACCTTTGATTCCACTGGATTCTGCCATTGGGGCCATTGGGAAGGCAGATTTGGAGTAGGAAGAAGGGGCAAAAGAAAGAGAAATTCAGGGAAGAAACGTCATATAGGAATAGCCAATGGAATGATGTGGAGGGGCCGAGTGTCCATGGTCATCCCAAAAATCGCTACTCTGATCTTGTTGCATTTTGGAGAAGCAAGGAAAGCATCTCAAAATTTTGGATGAAATCTGCTCTCACTCCTCCATAAATTAAAGCCTGGCTCTTTTTTTTTTTTTTCCTGGGAAAAGCTCACTTTGCACTCTGGAAAAGAGGATGCATTCCCCTTTTCCCATCTTTATTTATCTTGGCACAATTCTAATTGTTCCTGTAAACCCCGATTCCCGGAGGGCACCGAAACCAAAGGGACTCTTTCCAATTCCAAACCAACGCTCCATTGTGTCCTTAAATCTCTTTCTTATCCACTGTTTTGGAAACCTGCCGTCCTTTCCTTTGATATTCCCGCTTATTGCTCATGAAAGCAGGAAAAAGAGGCTGCTCCTCTCCCTTTTTCCCTTCTCCAAGACACAAAATGAGCATTCTCCTTCCTGGCTTTTGTCAATGATCACCGGCTGCCATCTCCTATCAAAGCACTTCCAGGAGTGACAAAGCGGAAAAAATAGGAAAGGACCAGGAGAGGAGCATCCCATTCAGCACGGAGCACTCAGCACCCACGCCTGGCTGCCTGAGAGGCAGCTCTGCTCCCGGGAAAACCCACCAAAAACAAAGGGAAACGGCAGGAACTCCACGCGGTCCGTCCGCTGCTCATTTTAGCAGCTCCGGGATAATCACTGTGCGTATTCCAAATGGACACACGGGTGGTGGTTGGAATGAGCACGGGCCAGGGAACACCGGGGCAGGGCAATTTCCCTCCGTCCTTAATGGATTTGTGTTTTCCTTGTGGGCAGCAAAGTGTCCTAATGTTTTCCTGGCGGGATCCGTCTCACCGTGGGGTCATCGCGGGGACCCTCCCAGCGTTGAAGAGCAAATTCTTCACGGGCCACGTGCTGCCACCTTTATCCTCTCTAAGTGGTGCCTCTCCCAGCCCCATCCAACGGGAATGGCACCACAGGGATGCGGGAGCCCGCGGGGGGTCCCTCGGAGCCGTGGCCTCTCGGTTGCTCATTTTAATGGGGATTTGTTTGGAGCAAATCAAGGAATTTCTCCTCTTCCCTTAAGTGAAGAGGAAAAAAACAGCAACCCAATAACAGCAGCTTCTTCCTAACTGTGTCACTCATGGATATTTTTATGCAGGATTTTTGGCTAATTACAGCATGAAAGACCGGCTGTCCCTTTCCAAAGTCTTTTCTGCATCCTTCCCTAAATTCATGAATTCCCTTCATCTCAGCTCCAGGGCCACATTGAGGCAGAACTCCTTTTAATCTGCCTTTTTTGGAAGTTTTTTTAGCAAAATGCTTGGCAGCACTTTAAATATCCACCTCGAAATGTGTCCCTACTTCTCGGTGCCCCTTTCCAAAGTCTTCCCACAGCTTTTTTTCCCAAAGATGTTCTTCAAAAAAAATTAAATCAATGCTCTTTTAACCCTCTGTCTGGAATAAATTCCATCAAAAAAGTAAAACAGTAGGAGAACCTCACCTTTTCAATGCTGCTGTGGGATATTCCTGCAAAGTTGAGTGGAAAATCATCAGTTTTCCATTTATTTCCTCATCTGCCAGGAATCGGGGGCATCATTCCCATCCCAGGTAAAATACGGAAATAAATGATGGAGGAATTCAAGGGATTTCAAGGAATGTCAACGATCCACCTCATTAGGTGAATTGAGAGATTAGGGTTGTTGCAAACTGGGAATGAAAGATGGAAAATCTTAGAAAAACACCCACAGAATGGCTGCCTTTTCTTTGTGTGATTTACATGACTCTAGCGATTGATAAGGGAATCAAGGAAAGAGGGAAAAATGGGAAAAACACCAGCCAGCTCATGGAAAAGCCAAGAGCTTGGTAGAGGACCCTTCCTTATCTTTTGCCATGCAAGGGTTGTTCAACACCTTTATCCCAAGTTCAGGGCAAAATTTAGGGAAAACTCCTTTTTTTCAGCTATTTTCTTCCCTTTTTTTAGTAAATGTTTGGCAGAACTTGGAATATTCTTGGAATATTGAATATTGAATATTCTTGGAACTTGGAATATTGAAACTGGCCTGCACTTCAATTTTCTGTTCCCCTTGTGTTGATAAGAGACTTGAAATGAGGGTTGGGTTGAGTTTGCAAAGTTACGAAAAGATTTAGGGAATTTTTTGCTTTAAAATGGGCACTGTTAAAGTTATCCCAATCCAAGGGGAAGGAAAGGACATGTTTTGGGAAGCAGGATGTTGGGTGGCTTGGTATTGACCACATCACATGTTTAGAGCCCTGATTTATTTATCGTGAGAGATAATCACAGAATATTCCAAGTTGGAAGGGACCCACAAGGATCATCAAGTCCAACTCTTGGATGGGGATGGATCCCAAAAGTTTGGCCATTTTATCTCCAACCAACTGAGATCATCTGGGATGAGGGCCAAAAAAAGAGGGAAAATGGAGCTGACTGCCCTTTCCAAGCCATTTTTCATGTCCCCAGATATTTTTGTGCTCTTTTTTCCCAACTCACTCAGAGCTATCCCGGTGTCTTGTCCCGCGTTCCCACTCCTCCGTTGCCTTTGGATCCTCCCTTCAACGGGAACATTTTCCATGTCTGTCACGGGCCTGCTCTCCCGGAGATTGCCTGGAGGCTGAACTTTTGTGTAACAGATTTTGACACCCCAGATGGCCCTCGCGGCTCTCTGCGGCACGAGCTGAAATCCCGCTCGCGTTGTTGGCAACTCCGAATATCTGGGAGCAGCCTGGCTTTTCCTCTTCCACGGCGATATCCGCATTTGGGAAGATTAATGTGCTGATCAGGCACTGGCAAGGAGCTGGAGTAAATGACCTAATAGGCCTTTCCATCCCTAATTCCCGCGTTTTATTAAGAGGGATTCTTTGTCGCCGCGGCGCTGATTTGTCGGAGCTGTCACCGCTGAGGGAAGGCGGGAGAGGTGGCACTAACGGTGTCATCTAAATCCATCTTTTTTTTTGGCACCTCTGCCCCTGTGAATCACGAGGACCATCTGGAGAGCGGGCACGCTGCCATGCCGGCAGATGGGCAGGGGTGTATCGAGCTACGAGCCCGTGGATGATTATCAAATGTGCCGTTGGGCGAGCATTTCCAGCAGGAATATCCAAACAACTTCCCAGAATGAGCTCCTGGGAGCCACTTAGCTCCCAAAAAACCCATCCAAAATTCCATCCCTGGGCTGAGAGGTGGCAGGGAGGGATGGGGGAGGAAAGGCAGGGATTCTTCCCGGCTGTTCTGGTGGTTTGGCACCACCATGGGATCCTCCTGGAGGCACAACCCAAGGTTTTAATGCCCAACAATTTCCCACACAACTGGGGAAAACGGTCATAATGATATATAATTTTATATATATTAAAAAATATAGAATACATCTAATTAAAATTCCTAATTATCGTAACTCCCTTCCATCCCAACGGGAGCATTTGCCTCCAGGCCTCGTTCCTGCAGCTGGGACACAAACACAGACAAGGCACAATTTGCTGCCACAGAATATTTTTAGCAGGTCATCCATTGCTCCAGGATTTCTGCTTTCCCACGAGACGTGGAAAGCTGTTTTTCCTCTCACATCCAATTTATTTCTTTGGAATTCAGACCAAGCCAAGTGCTCTCCACCTGGGGACAGCGTGAGTGTCACTGGAGGTGGCTTCTCTGTGGACGGGGGTCATTTTTTCCTTCTCCTCACACCCGGCCCCTTTGATTTAACCAAATTTTGTGGGTTTAGCTGCAAGGCGCAGGTGCACTCACTGCTCATCCAGTTGGGAATTGTGGCTCTCCGGCAGAGCAGGGAAAATGGTGAGGATGCTGCTGGTGCTGCACTCATCCGAGGGGGTTCATTAGCATGGATGGGCTCCCTGCCATCCCAAAGTGCCTGGATTTATCCTGGATCCAAGCTGCAGCTGAGGTGGCTCAGCTCTGCCCATGCCACGCTGGGCCTGGCCTAACGAGCCTGGCCTAACGAGCCTGGGCAGCGCTCGCTCCGCGTGGAGCTGGTCCCGCTCTGAAGGGCTGGATGCAATTCCCGGGAATCATGTCCCAACAGGCTGATGTTTGATAAAGTTGGATCAAGGTGTTCCTGGGAATCCTTCGGACCCTTGGAATGATGCTGGTGGAGGTCCCATCAGTGCATACGGGATAATTTGTCCTTGGGATTTGGGAAAATAGTCCTCCTGCTCTCCTAAAGCTCCATCCATTATCCCTATAAAACCTGGAGTTGGGATTTTCAGACACTTCACTGCTCCATGCCGTGGCTCCAGCTGTGCCACCTCTCCAGCTCTTGGATCAGCCGCATTCCTGGAGCATTTCCATGGATAAACAGCCAAGCTTCAGCACTCTCCTGTACTTTTTGTAAGGATTGATTCAAAACCACAGGGATCGACCTCGGCATTCCTGGTGGGATAGATCCCTGCCTCCAGCTCTGTGACCTGAGCAGGATCCACTGGAGACACATCCAGGGACCACCAATGCTGACAATGAATTTTCTGGGAGCAGGATCGGAGTTTTAAACCCCTTCCCTTCCCTCCATCCATAAATGATCCCGGTCTTTTTATCCATATTATCCCTCGTGGGGGGCTTTGCTCTTGGCACCCCACTCCGTAAGAACTTCCCTCCCAAACAACCCTGGAGCAAACGGATGGAGCCCTAAAACTGTGTCCCTGCTCCAATTTCCCTGTGCCCTGGAAAACTTTTGGGAAGCCTAAGGAAGGCCATGCCCAGAGCTACCTGTGCTGTCCAGGACAGTTGGTGTTGGCTGCTTCCCATCCCAAGGAATCTCTGGAAGAGCCTGGAGCATCTGGAGCAAACCTCAGCAGCTGAGCTGAGTCCTGGGCCCATGGAATTCATCCAGGAATCACCACGGGCTCTGCAGGGTGATTTGCAAGTCAGGGATGATCCATGAGAAGTTAAATTCCCAGGATTTCTCCACAGCAATGGCTGGGATTCATCCTGCACCTTTGCAAGGTGAGCATTTACCATGCTTATAAAGGTGATTTATTCCAGGGGTTCTTCCCATGTTCCTTCATCTGGGTCATTTTTCCCATTCCATCAGTGCCCACATCCGAGGAAATCTCAATTTTGTGGAAGCTCCAACAAATCCTTCATTCCAAGACAGCTGGGAGAGGCCCAAAACCAAGGGCTGGGATGGATTAGGAGCACAGAGAGGAAAGGCTTTCCCAGCTGGGAGCTCCATCCCAGGGATTATGAGGGATCATGGTGTCCCATCCATGGGGGAGTTCTGGATTTTCCTGGATCCCTGTGGTGCTGCCCGGTCACTCTAGACAGAGCTCCTGCATGGCAAGGGATGCTCCGACCCTCTCTGCAGGGATTTCCTGGCACAAGGCTCATTTCCCTGGGTGGGAAGAGGGTAATTGATCCATGGAGAGCACACAGATCCGTTTATTCCCAGAAGGAATGAGTCGTGGAGCGGGAATGGCTCCGTACCCCCTTTGCTGCCTCACTCCTCACCATCCCACGGTCATCCAGGGTCCTTGTCCTTAATCACAGAGCCCCAAAAAGCTGGAGTCGTGTCTCATGGATTCCTTTTGATCCTCAACAACCGGATTCATGCTCTTTCAGCCTAAATTTGGTGGATTTTTATTCCTCTTTCTTCTCGGAAAATCCTTTTCAGCCGAAATTTTTCCCTGCTTGTGAAGTGTCCCATTATAGCTCTCGGGACAGGAGGAGATTAATGTCAGCTTCCATTTATGCATCCCTATGGATCAGAAGGGCCCTTTGTAATTCCCTGTTCTGTCACGGAGAGTGGGATTAAAAGTTTGCTCTTCCAAAAAAATCCCCCATTGTCGCTTCCCGGGTTCTGGCTTTTAGGGAAATTCCCTTTGCCATAAAAAGTGATTGATTTCCCTTGGCCTGCTGCGAGGTGATCCCTGCCAGACTCATGAAATGATTCCCAGTGTTGACGGAGGACTTTAGATTGTGGTTATGAAAGCAGGAGTTTCGGGATTTGCTGGAAAAGCCTCGTTCCCGAGGCCGGGAGGAAGCTCTCCAGCAGGACCCATGTGCAAGCAATAAGGAGAGGAACGCTCCTGGAAAAGGCAGCTTGGAGGATTTGCTTTGGCATCCTTTGGGTGGCCTGGGAAGAGTGGGAAGCTCTTGGGAAATGTCGGGCCTGGGGCTCCGACTCTGCTCCAGCTGGGAAAGGGAAGGTTTGTGGTGCCTTACCAGGACACTCCGGCTCCTTCCCGCCCCTCTGGATGCTGCTGGAGGAAAACATCCAGCTCCTCATTTCCCTCTTGAATGGGAATGTGCAGCAGGACATCTCTCCTCCAAATCCTTTGCTTGGGAAAATCCTGGTCGCCTCCCAAACCCCTGATTCCAGGCCTGCCTCGATACCAGTGCTGGGATCATCCCAGCTGGAAAATTGCTGCCAGCACCTCCTGTTTTCCCGCCCCTCTGGATGCTGCTGGAGGAAAACATCCAGCTCCTCATTTCCCTCTGGAATGGGAATGTGCAGTGGGACATCTCTCCTGCAAACTCTTCTCTTGGGAAAATCCTGCTCGCTCCCCGCTCCCACTCCAGGTCTGCCTCCGTACCAGTTCTTGGGATCATCCCAGCTGGAAAATTGCCACCAGCACCTCCTGTTTGCCCACCAGACCTGTTCGGTTTTGCTTTCTGCATCCAGCATTGATTTCTGTGGGAATTCGAGCTGAGAATCACTCCCTTTGCTGCATGGAGGATCCCAGATACCACCACCAACTGGCTCAAAGAAATCCAAGCAGGAAAGAATGACCCAAATCCAAGGAATGGTCTGAAAATTTGGATGTTGGTCTGACCGACCTCAGCTGGATGAGTTCCTATTTCCTCACCTCTTTCAGGATCCTGTGCAGAGCTGGGAGCAGGCAGGAGATGCCTGGAGCAGGACCATGTGGAATCAGGAGAAGCCCACGATCCTGGAATTTTGGGATCCATGGGAGCAACATCAATGAGAAGACCTCAGGAAGCAAATCTTGGATAAAGCCTTGATTAAAATAAGGAGGGAACTCTGCTGGTGGTGTCCTGAATTTTTTTCTCTCCCTGGATCCTGGATTTCCATCTCTCTGAGGTTAACAGCATTTTTTGGCTTATTTGTTTCTGTTTACGGAAGGTTTTTTCTTCCCTGTGGTTTTCGGCTGGTAACTGGAGGATCAGGGCTGCAAAATCTCATGGATTTGGAGGTGTGTTTGGAAAAGATGCTCCAGAGAGGGAAGGAGAAGGAGAAGGAGAAGGAGAAGGAGAAGGAGAAGGAGAAGGAGAAGGAGAAGGAGAAGGAGAAGGAGAAGGAGAAGGAGAAGGAGGAGAAGGGGAAGGAGAAGGAGGAGGAGAAAGGAACTCCCAGAGATATCTGGGCAGTGAGGGGTTCTCCTTCCTCCTCCCCCAACACTATTCCGAAACCACTCCCCAGAGCCTCTCCATCCCTCGCAGGGGCTGGATTCCCCCTCTGGGTGCATCCACCCACGGGAATTGGCACCGTGGAACACAAGGGAGGTTCAGGCAGTCTCAGGGGATCCCACAAACCCAGCCCTTGCTGGGGACCTGCCTTTGGGGACCTCCGTGTGCTCACAGGAAAGGGAAGCGGGGTTGTTCATTTGTGAAGAGGGACTTGGGAACAAAGCTTGGACTCATCCCTGCGTAGGGAACAACTCCGTAACGAGCAGAGATCGGAAAAAGCAGCCCCAGCCTGGTCCCAGAACGGCTCTGGTGGCTTTTCCTCTCATTTTTTGTCCTGTTTTTAATTGCAAATCTCTCCAGTCCTGCACCTTCAAACAATTCCACATCTCCTTCCATCTTTTGGCGTATTTAAATGGATAATGGATAATCGCTCTGATATTTGGAGATGGAAACTGGGATTTCGGTTGGCACAATGGGGATGAGCAGGAAGGGGGAGAGCTGACAGCCCCTTATCAGCCAGCCATCAGTATCTCTGCAAATATCAAATAAAAACCAGGAGAAAAAAAATGATTCTAACTCCACCAGCAGCCCACATCCCAAAATACAGCAAATTCCTTGATTACAGCCTCCCTACAATTCCTCTGGGGTGAATTCCTCACGCTGTTTGAATTCTGTGTAATAACATTTTCCAAAAGGCTCCGATTGAAAAATTGGGGGG